>OX246737.1:113828852-113881352 GCA_945910005.1 Isoperla grammatica | reverse complement strand
TTTACGTCCCGAGTATAAAACTGTCAAATTGATGACTTTCATAATACAAGATATTAATTTTGAAAAAGTATATAACAAACTATAAAATTTGTAAATGTGTACACAATGTAGTTTCAATGTGTACAAATTTATATATTTAACAATTTTGTATAAACTTTTTAAAAATTAATATCTTGTGTTTTCGTAATGAAAGTCATCAATTTGACTCTTTGATACTAGAACATAAAATTAGAGAGAAATCCTGTTATCGGTTTAAGCGTAAGGTTTGTAAGTTTAGACGCTTGTTTTAGCGGTAAAATGACAACTTCCGAAGCTGGAATAAAGATCAGCAAAGAGCCCTCAGACATGTGTTCTCAACTAATCTCACTACTGAAGCGGACAACATTAACTATGATATTTTTACAAATTGTTCTGTACTTATCATGAACATGTGAGTATGTTGTGGTTTCAGTGATACCATACGGGCTGATGACGGGCCCGATGTACGAGCCGGCGCTACCCCACTACCTCCTGATGGCGCGCCTGGGCTTCGTCATCGCTCACGAGATGGCGCATCACTTCGACCTCATCGGTTAGTAACCTTCACTGACAGACCCCCCCGCCCCCCCCCCCCCCCTCCGTAGAAAAAAAATAAAATTAGTAACACCGTATCACATTACTTTTCTTTATTGTAATTAAAGGCCAGGCTGACGATGATTGATGAATGATAATGAGGGGAAGCCTGGTACCGACACGTAGCCTACTCCTGTCGAAAAGTACCAAGGGGACCATCAGCTTTACGTCCCATCCAAAAGGACGGTGTTACTTTGATCAGTCATATAATTTCCTCCACTAACCTGGACTAACGAGCAGTTGACAAGAAGAACGAAGCTGTTACACAATCTTTCGAACCCTCCAACCTGCTCTTACCAACGGTAACTGGTGTTTCAGAGGAGAGTGGTCACCCATTCACACATTCACCTCCTGACCTAGCCCGAGGTTGCTTACCTTCGGTGTTCGTATGGACACCGGATAAACCGTTGACTTGTATGACGTCATTATCGTTTGTTAATCATACCTCAAGAACGCAACATGCTACATGGAAAACATCACGTTTAGACACTAGAGGCCAGTCACTGTCTCATGTCTACTGTGTCTCATATCAGGGTTCCCTAAGGTCCCTCTATTATTCTTCTTCCTTAGACCCTACTCTGCAAAGAAGAGATGGGTGCCGGGATCCCTCCCAGTCCCTGGGCCCTGATGGTTCAGACCTAGACTGAGACGGCTTCCCCTTGCTCATACTGAACACGCATTTGGCGCCGGGATCCGTCCCAGACCCTGATGGTTCAGCCCTAGACTGAGACGGCTTCCCCTTGCTCATACTGAACACGCATTCGGCGCCGGGATCCGTCCCAGACCCTGATGGTTCAGCCCTAGACTGAGACGGCTTCCCCTTGCTCTTACTGAACACGCATTCGGCGCCGGGATCCGTCCCAGACCCTGATGGTTCAGCCCTAGACTGAGACGGCTTCCCCTTGCTCATACTGAACACGCATTCGGCGCCGGGATCCGTCCCAGACCCTGATGGTTCAGCCCTAGACTGAGACGGCTTCCCCTTGCTCATACTGAACACGCATTTGGCGCCGGGATCCGTCCCAGACCCTGATGGTTCAGCCCTAGACTGAGACGGCTTCCCCTTGCTCATACTGAACACGCATTCGGCGCCGGGATCCGTCCCAGACCCTGATGGTTCAGCCCTAGACTGAGACAGCTTCCCCTTGCTCTTACTGAACACGCATTCGGCGCCGGGATCCGTCCCAGACCCTGATGGTTCAGCCCTAGACTGAGACGGCTTCCCCTTGCTCATACTGAACACGCATTCGGCGCCGGGATCCGTCCCAGACCCTGATGGTTCAGCCCTAGACTGAGACAGCTTCCCCTTGCTCTTACTGAACACGCATTCAGATCCCTTCTCGCGTTTTCCACAAATTGTCATTGACTTCCACTGTAGCAGGTTCTACCCCAATTCATTTTACACATGTTTTTAATATTTTTACCCCAGCTCTCCTGCATACGCGTTTTTACCACTGTATTCTTTCATTTGATCTCCCAGTCCCGAAGAGCGTTTCCAGCAAAGTTTGAAGCAGAACTATTGCACTCTATAGTAACTGTAGTATGTAAGTAAATAAGTAACAAAGTAAGTAAGTAAGTAAGTAAAAAAGAAAGTATGTAAGTATCTAAGTCCTAAGAAGTAAGTATGTTAGTAAGTAAGTGCTAAGAAGTAAGTAAGTAATATCTGTGTTGTGCTTGCAGGGATGACGTACGGCCTTAACGGTAGAGGCGACCATCTTCTGTCGGACACCCCCCTGGCTACGTTTAAGGACAAGACGAACTGTCTCAAGGACACAACAAGCTTCGAGGGGACAAAGATGGCCGACGATGGCCGCTCCATAACGTTCAAGGTAGGGTCTTATCTTAATGTAAACGAATGAAAAGGAATATATACCACTCCCACATGCCATCACTAGTTTTGTTACCGAAGGGAATATCTCTTAGTCCCAAAAATTGGTGTATCTAAGTTCTAAACTATAGATAACTTGATTGTTCAACACTATCATCACAAATATATCATTATCATCGACACGTGTGTGTGTTATTTTTTTTTTTAAATAACGACATTTAAAATGTAGTATGGAACTATTTGGTTCTAAATAGTATTAAATATATATTTGCTGCATTTTTTAAATCGTCTTATTTCATTCAAACTTGACCATATTTACATATCTTTTAAATATGATCTGCAGAGCTGAATAATAACCATACCGATATAATTCAAAAATATTTTAATTTGTCATATTGTAATTTACAATTTACAAAATAAAATTTGTGAGCTATATGTGTTGAGTATAGTCTATAAATTCGACGCGCGTGTCTGTATTAAAATGAATTTGTTTAAATCTTTGAATCAATTATAACAACTGACGTTGATGGTCGCTCTTATGTCTCCAGGCGGATGAGAGTCTCTCATTGAATGAACGTATCGCCGACCGAACGGCAGCAGTCCTCGGCTACGAGACATACCTGGCCTGGGTTCGAACCAACGGCGAACCTTCTCAGCTGCCATACCTGGGGCTCACGAATAATGAAGTCTACTTTATGGCAATAGCGCAGGTATGAATGAACGAAGTGTGGCGCCAGTTTTTCTGCACCAATCTATAACTGTCGTTAGTATCTCTGCCTTGACTGTGAAGCCATCGAGCCCGTAAGCTGGACATCGAATCCAGTTTCTTTCCAGTTACATCTTTACGAATTTAACACTATAAAACTCATCCAAAACAGTGCTATAATATTTTGCAAATCAATTCTATTAGTGAATAAATATTACTATAGACATGATTTATATGGTATACACCTCATTATCGAGTATAAAAAAGAAATGCCAATACCTATTCCATAAGATAATATGTTGGCTTCATCATGTGTCATATTTTGATAATGGAGACAAACTTGTATGTTCCAGATATTTTGCTCTAAGTCTACCATATCAGATTATGGTGTGTCTCTCTTCGAGGATGAGCATCTCCCACCATTTCTCAGGTAAATAAATAGATTACCATAACTGTTTATTCAAACAAGCTTGGCTCACAACATGCATGCTTTTATTTAATTATAGGTTATATTTCGTTTTCTTCTTTGAATATATAACATATAACACTTTGATTATTATCAGAACAGTTATAAAGGCTTGTTTGAATCAACCTTTATTGTATGGTTTTGAGTTTATTACACTGTGTACAGATTTTGTAATTAGATGCTAATTATGTTTATTTATGAACTATGTCTATAATATAAAACTAATACTTATTATTATTATTTTGCTATATATTTGTTATTAATACAATAATATATACTAGACTAATAATAAAGAATATAATATGATGTCTGCTATGACATGTAGCATGTTACTAATATAACGCTGATAATATTGTGCGTGTGTTTCTAGGGTTAACACTATCATGGACAACTCTGATGAGTTTACCAACGTCTTCCAGTGCAAGCTAGGTGTTGACATGAACCGCAATCCCGACGTAAAATGCGAGGCTTTCCCCAAGCTGACTGCAATAGACGATACAGACACAGATGCAGGGCTAACACCGAACGACAGTTTTTATTAGCACTGCACCAAAACATGATTGTGTCTAAGCAATCGAAATAATTGAAAAATCTCATCTTTACATACACAATCAAATATGAGGAACGTTTTGAAATATGGTTAAATCAACCTTTAAAAGAGTGCGGAGACTTTTAAAAAGTCCGCAAGTCATCCTCATCACTTTCACACCTTAGAAAGTGACATAATACATTTGTAACAAACTTCATAATATCATTTCATCATCAGTTATGTATAGCACAGCACATCTCTGCACAAACACATAGAAAATAATAAACAATGGTTTCAATGTGACTTTTATCATCTCTACGAATGGACGACGAAAAATATGACACAGGTTTGGCTTCCCCAAAAATGAAACTTTAAAAATGAAGTTACTCTGTGTTCGAATGAAAAAATTTGTGGAAGTTACAGTTCCTCAAAAAAAAGTAGGAATGTTTCAGTTCCTGGAATATGTAAAAAAAAAGTATAACTTAAAAAGTTAAAAATAGTTCCTTTTGTGGAAAAATAATGATGGACCTATTATAGGATGAATTATATGTAACGTAATTCAAAGTGTTATATGTGGTGGTATTATATCAACGTATTATTTTCAACAAAACGACGATCTGATTGTATTTAATTAATCATCTTTATGTAAAAGGTATGCAATGTGTGTTTACTATTAAAAGTGTACAGTCTTCTACGAGGCAAGATATTTATATTTTAATAACGTTATCACTATTGTTCATTCATCACATAACCGTATCAAAGTTACATCACAATATAGTATTGTGGTGATTCCTGCACAAACTGGATACATACAATGCTGCTGGGGAAACATTTTACGTAGCTTCGAAATGTAGGACATTCAATTGTTATTATGTCATCATGTTCATTCATATTTTAATCAATATTAGATTTTAAATTAAACATTCATTTTTACAGTTGTTTGTATAAATTAAAAAACGATTTTCCATCCATGAATTCAATGATTGTGTGTGAAATCTAGTCGACATACGTAATGGTTAGGTTTATTGAACAATGAATTAACTTTAGTTGTGGTGAGAGCGAGTCATCAAAAACTGCCAAATATATTATTTGCTTTTTTACCCTCATATTATACCAAGCTTATTAGTTTAAAAGTACAGAATATTATTGACACCACTTCAAATGTGTAGTTGTTCTTAATATGTCCACCATATAATATATTTCACATCAAAATTATCATACATATAGTGATAACTATAGCTGTAGGGACTATGTGTACCAACTACAAACAATAAATGTAGCTGATAATTAACACGTTAAATTGATGTATTAATGTTAAGGAAATTGTAACAAGTGTACCATGATATGGTAGGCAGTCCGCTTGGATTAGTTTCGTACGTGGATCAAGTTGTGAAGTTATAATGTTGTTGTTTGTTGTCATAATGCATTTGTTTGACTCACTGCTTGAGATGAAAAATAAATGTGTTAATGATACTGGACTACCTTACTTATTCTGATTATGTTTTAACCAAACAAAAAGAGAGCGGCCTGTGAGTTAAACGAGTTGGGAACCCTAATCTCTTGCCATACGTTCAGTCCACTCCAGTATTATGTACGTGCTACTATTTCCGCAACCTCATTAATCATATCACATTGCCATTGGATTAAATTCATTTTTTGGAAATATGAGAAGATATTTGTTAATATATCTTCGACACCAGATGTAAATAAACAAATTTACATAGTCGCAATTGACTACAAAAACTGTCACACTCTCACAAAAGTATTTCAAACGTAAAAAATGATTATAGAATAATAGAGTAGACTTTAACAATATTACGAAAAAACTATCATCATATAATTTTTTGTATGATACCTGCCCAGGGACAATATTCATGCTCCTCTCAGGTGGCTAAATAGGTATTGTGGTATTTAAAATAGTCGAGATGGAATGTCCGAGGGCTTTTATCTGTTACTCAATCCCAGCATTCATCTTGTGACTGATGAAATATCGTCGGGAATGCCGGTAGCGGGTATCGAACCGGCGACCTCAAGAATTATAGCTTCGTATGGTCACTGAGCCATCTCTTTTGGTGACACAACTGCAACTGAAAAAGTACCAACTTTTCTTCTAATCGGTGGAATTTTGTTTGCGTCTATACATTGTTTTGATTTACATTACGTCATTATCATTACTGCCCCTTCAGTTCCTCGTCAATCGTTATCTGTTACCCCTCATTGTGTTATCGCTCAGTACTGACATAACCTGCTCGTACACATCATAGTCTCTTGTTCTGAGTGTGACAACACGACCGACCTCTGCTCGACTCCAGTCTGGTATACTTCAGTACCTTCGTGCTCGCATTGGTCGTGTTGTTTCTCTTTCTTCATCTAACTCTTCTCAATCGTGGTATCTTGATTCATTACTTTCAACATTGTCACCCGTTTCATGCGGTATTACAACATCGCCGTAACACGCAGTCAACAACATCCAGACACTCAATGTAAGTTTAATCATTCTCTTCTCCTTTATAGAGGCCACTTTCTCACTCGGGCATCTCGGCTCCGCATTGGTCCTCGCGGACCATCTTGGAGAGTATATTAATTGTTTACTGTTGGTGTTATTATTTTCGTGTATTTGTTTTATATTGTCTTAATTAAATGTCAGTGTAGGGTACAGTGGTCTCTTTAACCTGCAAAAATCCGTCACATAATAATTGTACAGTAAATAGAAACATAATTACAAAAATAGGATGTACAACAAATGTAAAATGTCGATTGACATCTTGTACCAATTAAAACAATGACAAATGAAGTGAATGCAAGAGAATGGGGGGCAGGAAACTGAAAAAAGTAGTTAAGGTTAGAGGAAGTAGGAGACGCGGGACATTATGTTTGTGCTTTGATTTCGTTAAAGGGGTGCGCGGGGTGTGGAAAGTAAATTAATTATATATGTGCGGTCTTTGTTCGATAGCCCGTTTCCGAATTTATTCCCAATTGTTTTGATGTCTTTTACCGAGTGATTGAGAAACTAGTCTTGTACTATAGTCCGAAATGTTGACCCCATCACAGCAAATCAGACATCCACAGCCTCGTCGTGGTCAAGCCATGGTCAAGCTTGCGATCGCTGGCGCACGTAGATAGTAACCATCAAGGGTAGGCCTACTCATCTCTCATGTCGCTTATGAAAACAGCCGAGCCATGACGATAAGTCGTTAAAGCACATTTAAAACAAAAGATTCACCTTGTTTCAACATCCAAATATTTACATTGCTTAGCGCCAAAACGTGTGTTGATAAGGTGACAAAATTTAACTTAAAACATATAAATTTAAGTTAAAACTCAAGTTGGTTAAATACAAAATGTACATTGAACACGTATATGTAGGGGTTCACAAAAGCTTGATTTAAATTGACTTTTTTCTCCTTTCGTGGGAAGTTGCCAACAAATGTCGGTGTAATTTGTTTAGATAGTTAAAACAGAGAACTTAGGTCCAGTCTTACAATGTCCCAATAACTATTTATTCGTCGAATAGCTTGTTGTCTCCATGGCAACCACCAATCAAAGCCCTTGAAATCCTCAAAATAGCTTAATTGCTACAAATAACTTTAGAAATAATAGAAATAATAATAATAATAATAATAATAATTTTAGAAATAATTATATATTATTCTAACCACATTGCCCTGGCAAGTTCATTTTCAATTTCAATTTTAAATGTGTTTAAACATGAACATAAAGTACAACATTTACAACATTTCGTGGATGAGCGACTGGTACCATATAAACACAAAATACTGAGCACATTCAATTTAGTAAATACAAAGATTGAGCTTAACTTTCAAGCTACCACCCAACTCTGATTCACATTTACTCTCAAATCTTTATGCAAAATAGTTGCAAACAAAGGGTGTTTCAACCCTTTATGGACGCTTCGTATTCTCTTGAAGTATGCAATATACTGACTGTTACGTTTTGTTTTATTCGATAGCAGCCAGTGTATTTGTCTTTTACGATTGCATTTTTATTAACAATATATTTTTATCCGAAATAAAAATGAGCGTGCTGTGTTCCAAGTAAAGATTCCAGATGACTCGAGAGCTTTCTTCCTTCTTGTTGTGTCATATTACGTTGCCACAAAACACAATCAACCTGGAAACTGCTACGATTGGCTTTCTTGACAGAAGTTCCTTAAAAAATGAAACTTTTACGAATGAATGATCTCTTTTAGTATTGGATTTTTGTGTGTTGAATATTTCATTTTAGTTTCATTGATACACTTAAAATGTTTTCAGACTTATTTCGAAGATCTTCGAATCCCCGACACAAAGTAACTATACAATATACGCAGTCCGTCTTTGTGCCGTGAATATAGCACTTTATTATATTTATTTATTTATTTAATGTCCATCCTATTCAGTTATAAAAACGGATTTACAAAGGAGGACAATAAATAAAACTAGCAACTATAGGCTATGCAAACAATACATAATAATGAAATCATAAAAAGCAATAATAACAAAACAAAACAAACTACTGCACTATAAAGAAATCAAGAATATTAAAAATGATCTGAGAAATAAAATAAAATAAAATAAAGTAAAAATGCATTATATTAAATAATAAAAAAGTATACGAATATTAAAGAACATGAAGAAGTGTGAAAATGTATATATGTACACATACAAGTGAAAAAAGAAAAAGAATCAAAAATCGAAAAAAGAAACAACTGATTTGTTAACGGTCCCACCTCAAACGAAAATGAGGATTGTAAAAAATCAGGAACTAAGATGGTGAGATGTTTTGTTTTGCAACCCAACATTGGGTGGTTGCAGGCTAGTAAGAAGCGCCTTTCTCTCTGTACATAATTAAATAAATCTAAGAAATTATTGTAGACTATGAGGCTGGACGTCTACTCTCGTTTCCGTGGCTTGATTAACTTTAACTGAAAAAGAAAGTCGAGCAAAACGCATTTAGCCCAAGCAAAAGAGCCCCACGTTGTTTCTGTGAGATTATATTCTTGTTTGGGAAATTGCTTGCATGGAACAATTATATTGCAACCACGGGCGCCCTTTTAATAAGAATGACCATGTGCATTGAGGGTAAGCCCGAGGAAGAAAGCATGTAGCGATCCTGAAACATCAGTAAAATATATAGTTAGTTTTGTATTACAATCAGCAGTGTTTGACTATGATACTACTACACATAATGTGTATATAACCAGGTCGTGATATAATTCTTGCCAACCTAGATTTTAAAATATTTAATTTATATTTATTTATTTATTTACTATATCCAGAAATGGAATTCCTGTCCCGGTGGTCTAGGGGCCAAGGCGCCCACCTGGCAAGTGGGAGACCTGGGTTCGATTCCCAGTCGGGATGGTTTCTTTAATTTCTGGATTCCACAATATAATTTATTTGTTTATATGCTCTAAAACGTGACTGTACTTACAGTCCAAGTGGTAAAAACAACACCAAAAATAATCAATTTAATATGCTGTGTGAAAATTCTGTGCTGCAAGAAAATATTCTAATTTGCCGGTACGTGAAACATCAGTAATATATATATATATATATATATGGCTACTTTGATATAACCATAAACAGTGTTTGCTTATGGTTTGTAATGTGTGTGTTACAGGTCATGCTATTTATTGTTAGCAAGTGTGATGTTAAAATACAAAATATATTTGTTTATATGTTCTAAAACGTAATTGTATTTGCATACCAAGTGGTCAAATGAATACCAAAATTAATCAATTAGATGTGCTATTTGAAAATTCTCTACTGCAAGAAAATATTCTAATTTGCCAGTATCACTTCTACTTGGCATCCGCGTATGCGTTACTGGAAAAGACCTGATGGTGGAGTACCCAGTTTTTCTTCCAGGCTGTACAACCCCAGAAAAGCCAAGATTTTAATTCAGCATTTTGTATGGCGTCAATTTGCCTTATCAAAGCTCACCATCTTGAAGTCATGGGTCTCCCTTATTTTAAACCCGTGCGTTATAGACTACTCATGAATAATGCAAACTTTAAAACAGTTATCATTTAAAATGCAAAAGAAAGATCTGGCGTCTTATTTTCTAAAATACAATATATTCTTCTGCATATAACGTGATTCACTTTTATTACTGTTTATAAAACGAATTTTGTATACATTGCTAACGGGGAGTCAAAACAATATGAAGTAGATATTGAGAGCCTTCTTCCGCATGGAAGTCAATATAGTAATTGTACTTTTATGTTATGGTCGTACTCATTAAGTGCTTCATTACATTACATACTAAACTCAGTTTATACTATCTACTAAACCTCTAAAGGCAAACTGCGTTATGAGCACAATTATTGGGGAATGTAGGTAAGCCCCAAAGTCTTAATTACAGATAATTAAAAATAAATGTATTTTGTGCGTTGAAACTCGTACTAAATGGCTCATTTATTGTGCATTTAGGTTCTAAAGCCGCGACTGGAAGACTGGGAGATCGAATTTCTAGCATTTCGAAGAGTCTGATTTTTTCAATGAAAACTAGTCTTTGGATTTCCAATCCGAATGAATATTTTGTTTCTGTACCGTTCCATGGAAATCAGAAACACATTGAATTTCGCCTTTTGGAGTTATCACGAATGTAAGAACTTTTTCCAAAAAGGGAATGAGTAAAACGATTTTAATTTCCATATATTGTTTAAAGCCTTTTTCGCACGCTTGTTTTTCAAACTTTTCGAACACTGCTTTCGTATGTTACGGATAGTTACAAAACTTTACACAGATTCCTGATATCGTTTCAGTTTACCGACAGAAACAAGCACACACAGAGAATGCGTCATTTGATTACCTTGGAGCCCTCGCTCGCCCGTGTACAAAACATGTACAACCACGTTTCTAATCGTTTTCTCCACCGCGTGATCATCTATGAAGTATCGAGTGGTAAAAGATTAGTCCATGCACGGAGGGGTTGCGTATTGCTATAACCACTTGACTCCCTCACCCCCCGTCGATCCAAGCATTCCACCCCAAAAAACAAATATCGAATATGCGGTTCGAAGCGGTGCTCATTAATATGCATAAATTGACACACCGCTATTGAATGGTAATGTGTTTACTGGAGCCAGGGGAGCAGCCAGGAGGCACGAGGGTCGGCGATAAGGGTATTTGCTCTGGGTCACGGCTCTTGAGCGAAAGGGTGGAGATGAAGGGTTCAAGTCAAACCACCGAGAGCTGTATTTCACTTGTAATCTCGACACTCGCGGTCAGGGGTGAACAATCCTACTTCATTTCAATCCACACTTGAACGAAAAACGATAAGCTCATTCATTTTGGGATTATATCTCAAGAATGCTACTCGAAGTCGAAAATGTGAGGGTATAGCGCACTGTGTTTGGTAAGCCCTACAAATACTGAATGCTGAATGTATCTACAGAATGAGTATGACAGTTATTTGTATTTAATTTTTATAACTGGTTGATTTAATATTAATAATAATAACGACTCTATACTGATTACAGTATATTTGATATTTATCATTTAGGCTGTAGGTCTTTTACTAAATCTCAATGCGCTATGCCCCCTTTATCCAGCTTCGAGAAGTCTTCTTAAGAAAATTTAAAAAATATGATTTCGTGCGATTTTTATACCAAAAGTTTCCCTCTTTGAGAAGGCTTCCAAATATTGAAAAATTAATTCATATGCGGAATTTGGTTTTGTATCAGCTAAATAACGTATTTAAAATGTTTAAAATATTTTGTTTTTAAGCGTGTAACTAAGATTACTGTTAAGATTAAAGTGTAATTATGTAATTACAAAATTATTTTAATTTTTGAAAATTACATAAATTACATAAATGACAATTACAATTTGGCAAGTTTTTAAATTCATATTGTTTATGGCTGATACAAACCCAAATTCCGGATATCAATCACTTTTTCATTTTAGAGCCTTCTCAAGATATTAATAAAATAATTAATATTGTTTAATCTGAATTTTATATTCATTAATTATTTTGTATTCGTTAATTTTGCGTGGCCCACCACTGAGAGCTACCCATCGCCGGTTAATGAGGATTTCATCGTGAATCGTGTGATGCGATCGCAGAGCGGTTTACCATTCCGTATGGTTCACCCCTGAAACACCGGGCTGTATTCCATTATCAAGGATGATGTTGAGTGGTCACAAGCCAATAACCATGATCGCGTCATGATCCACCAGACAAGTGCCCCATACACATTACACCGCTTTCTAGACACGCAGCACTGATTGTTTAGCTCTTGCGCGTCGTTATAAGATGGCTGTGACTGACTTGCTTGAGTGGACCAATGAAGCCGAGTTGCCGTTTTCGACGAGAAGTGGCAATAAACGCGCCAAACTTGTATTACAGAGCAAATAGTAATATGTCACAATGTACCACGCAATACCACAATGCAAGGCGCTATGGTCAAATCCCAGTCTTGTTCATTTCTTTCCGTCGTGTCTTTTCGTTTCTTTAACACTTTGATTGAACGTAATGAGCATCTATCCTAATTGTGTTGAGTTAATTTTTTCAAATGTTTGTGTCTCGGGCAAAATCAAATTTTTGTTTATGTAAAAAAAGAGAAAACTGGATTAATAAAATTTCCAATGTTGCAATCCTCAAGGTGGTTATTTTGTAAACCAATTAATTGTTAATAGACGATTTTCAAAATTGATCTAGGACACTGAGTTCATCACGGTCCTCTTGACCTTCAATGACAGCAATGCACAACAATTAAAAATTACATTTGAAAACTAGTTTTTATTGTTGTGCATTGTTATCATTGAAGATTAAGAGGACCGTGATTAACTTAGTGATTCTAGATCAATTTTGAAAATGGTCTATTCTTCAATTTGCTTCCAAACTAACAACTGTAAGGATTCAAATAATTGAAACTTTTAAAATTCCATGCTTAGTTCTTACGAAACAATGTTGGCTAGTACCACTTTTACAATTTTGTGTATCGTTCTCTCCTTAGACCCGGTTTTTCAATCGGTTAACAGGTCGTTAACGGGGCCGTTAGCTGACGGTCCGTAATATGTTACCCAAAAACCCAATGCAGATAACGGACCGTCAGCTAACGGCCCGTTTGAAAAACTGGGCCTAAAACACGTTAGTTTAGAGCGGTCTAATAGTGAGACTACCCCTCCCGTTAACGATTACCCACACGAAAACGTGTCGCCAATAGTTCGTTCCTTCTAAATCACCTCGGAACTGTACCACACCCTCATACATTCGCATACGTGATATGCTACTCAATCTGAGACAAGTAAGTGAGAGTATAGCTCGACCTAGGTATATCATACTGCGCGGGCAACACTGTCAGGTAGGCCCCAAGAGCCGCACGTATTGCGGTCCAGCTGTACCTTAAGAACGCGCATATGAAACAAGGCTAATATACATCTCACATGCCACGGGGCTCCGTGCCTTATTAGGTGTGGGCGCGATGGGGGTGGTAGTGCTGCAGGAGGGAGACTTACTACACGGGAGGGTGACTGTACGATATGTGGCAGAGCAAAGAAACCATTGATGATGACCGATAGATTTTTACAAGTGTCAATAAATTATTTTTTCGGTATATATATTCCATCTTGGAAGCACTGTTTGATAAGAAAAGCAGTTATTTTTGACTCAATCATCTTTGAGTGAAAATATTTTCAAATATATGCGATTAATAGCCTAGGCCCGGTTTACAGTAACGTTGGATATTTTCATTGTCTCGTCCAAAGATATTATAATATTCCCTACGTGGTCTCGTCTTTGTTCATTAATTCATACGTTTACATTAGACTAGGGTTAAGTAATGACAAAAAATACTCTAAGATTTTAAATAAAACACAATGTATATATTTCTGTTTCTCTCTCTCTCTTTGTTCCTTTTGTTCTTTTTGTGTGTGTAGTGAAATAACATTTTTTAGATGTGTGTATGCTTTGTATCATTGTATTTTTGTATCATATTTTATTAAATATAAAGTTACTTAACAATTATTTGTTGTTGTTTTATCTTCGCTATTTTTTATCTCATTATTCATAATTGTTAGAGATACGTGAAAATAGCGTTTTGTGTATAGATGCTACAAAGCGCTATTTTTCAGTAAAAAGTAAGGTTTTTCTGTTCCTATTTTATTATATTTAACATAGTAATTATACTATGTTTATGATAAATGCAATTTGGTTGATTTAATTTTAATAGAATGACATGATTTAAAAATAAAAATTTGAGAAAACTTCATTCTCAAGTTTTTTAATCTTGGCAAGAAATAGATGCTACAAAACGCTATAAAATGACAATTGAAAATGCTATTTTCACGTATCACTAATAATTGTATATAGTTGTTCAATTAATTGTTCCCCATGGTAAATCAGTTTCAAATCTGGGAAGGATAGACATAAAATAAATGTGTAAAACCGAATGGATAGTGTGTACAGTCGCCTGACGACGCAACAGCTTCGCTCGTCCTCAGACTGTGACTAATGGTTGGCCCAGTCTTAGTTCATCTGTTGGGGTGTAATGAAGCAGAGCGTTGCTTGATATGTAGGTGCATAGTGTGTACAGTCGCCTGACGACGCAACAGCTCCGCTCGTCCTCAGACTGTGACTATTGGTTGCCCCAGTCTTAGTTCATCTGTTGGGGTGTAATGAAGCAGAGCGTTGCTTGATATGTAGGTGCATAGTGTGTACAGTCGCCTG
Source organism: Isoperla grammatica (assembly GCA_945910005.1). Lineage (NCBI taxonomy): Eukaryota > Metazoa > Arthropoda > Insecta > Plecoptera > Perlodidae > Isoperla > Isoperla grammatica. The sequence continues at coordinate 113,866,534 of OX246737.1, read as the reverse complement.
ACGACGCAACAGCTCCGCTCGTCCTCAGACTGTGACTAATGGTTGGCCCAGTCTTAGTTCATCTGTTGGGGTGTAATGTAGCAGAGCGTTGCTTGATATGTAGGTGCATAGTGTGTACAGTCGCCTGACGACGCAACAGCTTCGCTCGTCCTCAGACTGTGACTAATGGTTGGCCCAGTCTTAGTTCATCTGTTGGGGTGTTATGTAGCAGAGCGTTGCTTGATATGTAGGTGCATAGTGTGTACAGTCGCCTGACGACGCAACAGCTACGCTCGTCCTCAGACTGTGACTAATGGTTGGCCCAGTCTTAGTTCATCTGTTGGGGTGTAATGAAGCAGAGCGTTGCTTGATATGTAGGTGCATAGTGTGTACAGTCGCCTGACGACGCAACAGCTTCACTCGTCCTCAGACTGTGACTAATGGTTGCCCCAGTCTTAGTTCATCTGTTGGGGTGTAATGAAGCAGAGCGTTGCTTGATATGTTGGTGCATAGTGTGTACAGTCGCCTGACGACGCAACAGCTACGCTCGTCCTCAGACTGTGACTAATGGTTGCCCCAGTCTTAGTTCATCTGTTGGGGTGTAATGAAGCAGAGCGTTGCTTGATATGTAGGTGCATAGTGTGTACAGTCGCCTGACGACGCAACAGCTACGCTCGTCCTCAGACTGTGACTAATGGTTGGCCCAGTCTTAGTTCATCTGTTGGGGTGTAATGAAGCAGAGCGTTGCTTGATATGTAGGTGCATAGTGTGTACAGTCGCCTGACGACGCAACAGCTACGCTCGTCCTCAGACTGTGACTAATGGTTGGCCCAGTCTTAGTTCATCTGTTGGGGTGTAATGAAGCAGAGCGTTGCTTGATATGTTGGTGCATAGTGTGTACAGTCGCCTGACGACGCAACAGCTACGCTCGTCCTCAGACTGTGACTAATGGTTGGCCCAGTCTTAGTTCATCTGTTGGGGTGTAATGAAGCAGAGCGTTGCTTGATATGTAGGTGCATAGTGTGTACAGTCGCCTGACGACGCAACAGCTACGCTCGTCCTCAGACTGTGACTAATGGTTGCCCCAGTCTTAGTTCATCTGTTGGGGTGTAATGAAGCAGAGCGTTGCTTGATATGTAGGTGCATAGTGTGTACAGTCGCCTGACGACGCAACAGCTTCGCTCGTCCTCAGCCTGTGACAAAGGGTTGGCCCAGTCTTAGTTCATCTGTTGGGGTGTAATGAAGCAGAGCGTTGCTTGATATGTAGGTGCATAGTGTGTACAGTCGCCTGACGACGCAACAGCTCCGCTCGTCCTCAGACTGTGACTAATGGTTGGCCCAGTCTTAGTTCATCTGTTGGGGTGTAATGAAGCAGAGCGTTGCTTGATATGTAGGTGCATAGTGTGTACAGTCGCCTGACGACGCAACAGCTCCGCTCGTCCTCAGACTGTGACTAATGGTTGGCCCAGTCTTAGTTCATCTGTTGGGGTGTAATGAAGCAGAGCGTTGCTTGATATGTAGGTGCATAGTGTGTACAGTCGCCTGACGACGCAACAGCTCCGCTCGTCCTCAGACTGTGACTAATGGTTGGCCCAGTCTTAGTTCATCTGTTGGGGTGTAATGAAGCAGAGCGTTGCTTGATATGTAGGTGCATAGTGTGTACAGTCGCCTGACGACGCAACAGCTACGCTCGTCCTCAGACTGTGACTAATGGTTGGCCCAGTCTTAGTTCATCTGTTGGGGTGTAATGAAGCAGAGCGTTGCTTGATATATAGGTGCATAGTGTGTACAGTCGCCTGACGACGCAACAGCTACGCCCGTCCTCAGACTGTGACTAATGGTTGGCCCAGTCTTAGTTCATCTGTTGGGGTGTAATGTAGCAGAGCGTTGCTTGATATGTAGGTGCATAGTGTGTACAGTCGCCTGACGACGCAACAGCTCCGCTCGTCCTCAGACTGTGACTAATGGTTGGCCCAGTCTAAGTTCATCTGTTGGGGTGTAATGAAGCAGAGCGTTGCTTGATATGTAGGTGCATAGTGTGTACAGTCGCCTGACGACGCAACAGCTCCGCTCGTCCTCAGACTGTGACTAATGGTTGGCCCAGTCTTAGTTCATCTGTTGGGGTGTAATGAAGCAGAGCGTTGCTTGATATGTAGGTGCATAGTGTGTACAGTCGCCTGACGACGCAACAGCTCCGCTCGTCCTCAGACTGTGACTAATGGTTGGCCCAGTCTTAGTTCATCTGTTGGGGTGTAATGAAGCAGAGCGTTGCTTGATATGTAGGTGCATAGTGTGTACAGTCGCCTGACGACGCAACAGCTCCGCTCGTCCTCAGACTGTGACTAATGGTTGCCCCAGTCTTAGTTCATCTGTTGGGGTGTAATGAAGCAGAGCGTTGCTTGATATGTAGGTGCATAGTGTGTACAGTCACCTGACGACGCAACAGCTCCGCTCGTCCTCAGACTGTGACTAATGGTTGGCCCAGTCTTAGTTCATCTGTTGGGGTGTAATGAAGCAGAGCGTTGCTTGATATGTAGGTGCATAGTGTGTACAGTCGCCTGACGACGCAACAGCTCCGCTCGTCCTCAGACTGTGACTAATGGTTGGCCCAGTCTTAGTTCATCTGTTGGGGTGTAATGAAGCAGAGCGTTGCTTGATATGTAGGTGCATAGTGTGTACAGTCGCCTGACGACGCAACAGCTCCGCTCGTCCTCAGACTGTGACTAATGGTTGGCCCAGTCTTAGTTCATCTGTTGGGGTGTAATGAAGCAGAGCGTTGCTTGATATGTAGGTGCATAGTGTGTACAGTCGCCTGACGACGCAACAGCTCCGCTCCTCCTCAGACTGTGACTAATGGTTGGCCCAGTGTTAGTTCATCTGTTGGGGTGTAATGAAGCAGAGCGTTGCTTGATATGTAGGTGCATAGTGTGTACAGTCGCCTGACGACGCAACAGCTCCGCTCGTCCTCAGACTGTGACTAATGGTTGGCCCAGTCTTAGTTCATCTGTTGGGGTGTAATGAAGCAGAGCGTTGCTTGATATGTAGGTGCATAGTGTGTACAGTCGCCTGACGACGCAACAGCTCCGCTCGTCCTCAGACTGTGACTAATGGTTGGCCCAGTGTTAGTTCATCTGTTGGGGTGTAATGAAGCAGAGCGTTGCTTGATATGTAGGTGCATAGTGTGTACAGTCGCCTGACGACGCAACAGCTCCGCTCGTCCTCAGACTGTGACTAATGGTTGGCCCAGTCTTAGTTCATCTGTTGGGGTGTAATGAAGCAGAGCGTTGCTTGATATGTAGGTGCATAGTGTGTACAGTCGCCTGACGACGCAACAGCTCCGCTCCTCCTCAGACTGTGACTAATGGTTGGCCCAGTGTTAGTTCATCTGTTGGGGTGTAATGAAGCAGAGCGTTGCTTGATATGTAGGTGCATAGTGTGTACAGTCGCCTGACGACGCAACAGCTCCGCTCCTCCTCAGACTGTGACTAATGGTTGGCCCAGTCTTAGTTCATCTGTTGGGGTGTAATGAAGCAGAGCGTTGCTTGATATGTAGGTGCATAGTGTGTACAGTCGCCTGACGACGCAACAGCTACGCTCGTCCTCAGACTGTGACTAATGGTTGGCCCAGTCTTAGTTCATCTGTTGGGGTGTAATGAAGCAGAGCGTTGCTTGATATGTAGGTGCATAGTGTGTACAGTCGCCTGGCGACGCAACAGCTCCGCTCGTCCTCAGACTGTGACTAATGGTTGGCCCAGTCTTAGTTCATCTGTTGGGGTGTAATGAAGCAGAGCGTTGCTTGATATGTAGGTGCATAGTGTGTACAGTCGCCTGACGACGCAACAGCTCCGCTCGTCCTCAGACTGTGACTAATGGTTGGCCCAGTGTTGGTTCATCTGTTGGGGTGTAATGAAGCAGAGCGTTGCTTGATATGTAGGTGCATAGTGTGTACAGTCGCCGGACGACGCAACAGCTTCGCTCGTCCTCAGACTGTGACTAATGGTTGGCCCAGTCTTAGTTCATCTGTTGGGGTGTAATGAAGCAGAGCGTTGCCTGATATGTAGGTGCATAGTGTGTACAGTCGCCTGACGACGCAACAGCTTCGCTCGTCCTCAGACTGTGACTAATGGTTGGCCCAGTCTTAGTTCATCTGTTGGGGTGTAATGAAGCAGAGCGTTGCTTGATATGTAGGTGCATAGTGTGTACAGTCGCCTGACGACGCAACAGCTTCGCTCGTCCTCAGACTGTGACTAATGGTTGGCCCAGTCTTAGTTCATCTGTTGGGGTGTAATGAAGCAGAGCGTTGCTTGATATGTAGGTGCATAGTGTGTACAGTCACCTGACGACGCAACAGCTCCGCTCGTCCTCAGACTGTGACTAATGGTTGCCCCAGTCTTAGTTCATCTGTTGGGGTGTAATGAAGCAGAGCGTTGCTTGATATGTAGGTGCATAGTGTGTACAGTCGCCTGACGACGCAACAGCTCCGCTCGTCCTCAGACTGTGACTAATGGTTGGCCCAGTCTTAGTTCATCTGTTGGGGTGTAATGAAGCAGAGCGTTGCTTGATATGTAGGTGCATAGTGTGTACAGTCGCCTGACGACGCAACAGCTCCGCTCGTCCTCAGACTGTGACTAATGGTTGCCCCAGTCTTAGTTCATCTGTTGGGGTGTAATGAAGCAGAGCGTTGCTTGATATGTAGGTGCATAGTGTGTACAGTCGCCTGACGACGCAACAGCTCCGCTCGTCCTCAGACTGTGACTAATGGTTGGCCCAGTCTTAGTTCATCTGTTGGGGTGTAATGAAGCAGAGCGTTGCTTGATATGTAGGTGCATAGTGTGTACAGTCGCCTGACGACGCAACAGCTACGCTCGTCCTCAGACTGTGACTAATGGTTGGCCCAGTCTTAGTTCATCTGTTGGGGTGTAATGAAGCAGAGCGTTGCTCTATATGTAGGTGAATAGTGTGTACAGTCGCCTGACGACGCAACAGCTCCGCTCGTCCTCAGACTGTGACTAATGGTTGCCCCAGTCTTAGTTCATCTGTTGGGGTGTAATGAAGCAGAGCGTTGCTTGATATGTAGGTGCATAGTGTGTACAGTCGCCTGACGACGCAACAGCTCCGCTCGTCCTCAGACTGTGACTAATGGTTGGCCCAGTCTTAGTTCATCTGTTGGGGTGTAATGAAGCAGAGCGTTGCTCGATATGTAGGTGCATAGTGTGTACAGTCGCCTGACGACGCAACAGCTCCGCTTGTCCTCAGACTGTGACTAATGGTTGGCCCAGTCTTAGTTCATCTGTTGGGGTGTAATGAAGCAGAGCGTTGCTCGATATGTAGGTGCATAGTGTGTACAGTCGCCTGACGACGCAACAGCTCCGCTCGTCCTCAGACTGTGACTAATGGTTGGCCCAGTCTTAGTTCATCTGTTGGGGTGTAATGAAGCAGAGCGTTGCTTGATATGTAGGTGCATAGTGTGTACAGTCGCCTGACGACGCAACAGCTACGCTCGTCCTCAGACTGTGACTAATGGTTGCCTCAGTCTTAGTTCATCTGTTGGGGTGTAATGAAGCAGAGCGTTGCTTGATATGTAGGTGCATAGTGTGTACAGTCGCCTGACGACGCAACAGCTTCACTCGTCCTCAGACTGTGACTAATGGTTGGCCCAGTCTTAGTTCATCTGTTGGGGTGTAATGAAGCAGAGCGTTGCTTGATATGTAGGTGCATAGTGTGTACAGTCGCCTGACGACGCAACAGCTCGTCCTCAGACTGTGACTAATGGTTGGCCCAGTCTTAGTTCATCTGTTGGGGTGTAATGTAGCAGAGCGTTGCTTGATATGTAGGTGCATAGTGTGTACAGTCGCCTGACGACGCAACAGCTTCACTCGTCCTCAGACTGTGACTAATGGTTGGCCCAGTCTTAGTTCATCTGTTGGGGTGTAATGAAGCAGAGCGTTGCTTGATATGTAGGTGCATAGTGTGTACAGTCGCCTGACGACGCAACAGCTCGTCCTCAGACTGTGACTAATGGTTGGCCCAGTCTTAGTTCATCTGTTGGGGTGTAATGAAGCAGAGCGTTGCTTGATATGTAGGTGCATAGTGTGTACAGTCGCCTGACGACGCAACAACTACGCTCGTCCTCAGACTGTGACTAATGGTTGGCCCAGTCTTAGTTCATCTGTTGGGGTGTAATGAAGCAGAGCGTTGCTTGATATGTAGGTGCATAGTGTGTACAGTCGCCTGACGACGCAACAGCTTCGCTCGTCCTCAGACTGTGACTAATGGTTGGCCCAGTCTTAGTTCATCTGTTGGGGTGTAATGAAGCAGAGCGTTGCTTGATATGTAGGTGCATAGTGTGTACAGTCGCCTGACGACGCAACAGCTTCGCTCGTCCTCAGACTGTGACTAATGGTTGGCCCAGTCTTAGTTCATCTGTTGGGGTGTAATGAAGCAGAGCGTTGCTTGATATGTAGGTGCATAGTGTGTACAGTCGCCTGACGACGCAACAGCTACGCTCGTCCTCAGACTGTGACTAATGGTTGGCCCAGTCTTAGTTCATCTGTTGGGGTGTAATGAAGCAGAGCGTTGCTTGATATGTAGGTGCATAGTGTGTACAGTCGCCTGACGACGCAACAGCTCCGCTCGTCCTCAGACTGTGACTAATGGTTGCCCCAGTCTTAGTTCATCTGTTGGGGTGTAATGAAGCAGAGCGTTGCTTGATATGTAGGTGCATAGTGTGTACAGTCGCCTGACGACGCAACAGCTACGCTCGTCCTCAGACTGTGACTAATGGTTGGCCCAGTCTTAGTTCATCTGTTGGGGTGTAATGAAGCAGAGCGTTGCTTGATATGTAGGTGCATAGTGTGTACAGTCGCCTGACGACGCAACAGCTCCGCTCGTCCTCAGACTGTGACTAATGGTTGGCCCAGTCTTAGTTCATCTGTTGGGGTGTAATGAAGCAGAGCGTTGCTTGATATGTAGGTGCATAGTGTGTACAGTCGCCTGACGACGCAACAGCTACGCTCGTCCTCAGACTGTGACTAATGGTTGGCCCAGTCTTAGTTCATCTGTTGGGGTGTAATGAAGCAGAGCGTTGCTTGATATGTAGGTGCATAGTGTGTACAGTCGCCTGACGACGCAACAGCTCCGCTCGTCCTCAGACTGTGACTAATGGTTGCCCCAGTCTTAGTTCATCTGTTGGGGTGTAATGTAGCAGAGCGTTGCTTGATATGTAGGTGCATAGTGTGTACAGTCGCCTGACGACGCAACAGCTACGCTCGTCCTCAGACTGTGACTAATGGTTGGCCCAGTCTTAGTTCATCTGTTGGGGTGTAATGAAGCAGAGCGTTGCTTGATATGTAGGTGCATAGTGTGTACAGTCGCCTGACGACGCAACAGCCTCGCTCGTCCTCAGACTGTGACTAATGGTTGGCCCAGTCTTAGTTCATCTGTTGGGGTGTAATGAAGCAGAGCGCCTCGTTGCCTGATATGTAGGTGACGCGATGACGCGAGGGTGAATGAATAGCTAGGGGACGTTTCTTGCGACAATTACTGGAACAAGGAATGGGCTGTCACTAATCTTCGTGACCCCTCATTCACTCGCGTTCATACCAAACAAATTGTCTTTATTAATCAATTGGCGAAGTCACTAGACTGGGATTATCTGTGATGGGAAGTGTTATTTGGAATGATTTATTTTCTCTTTTCTGCTCCATAAAGTGTCTTGTACGAAATACGAGCCGGGTAGTGAAAAAACCGAGCTCTTATTTGATTAAGACGTTTCAACATTAGAGATACCTAGATTCAAACGGCGCCAAGTCCAAAAATACGGAAAATGTGTTATGAGTGAATTTTAAACCAATAATAAGCCTTCTAAATCGACAAAGTAAAGTTAAGGCCGTGTCTCATGTTTAAAGACCTTAAGGTTTAGTGTTTCATAAGCGGCCGAATGTACCTCCATGTCGATTTCATAACTGCAACAAATTTAACATGGATTTGGCCCCGTTTGAATCTACGAAAGTCATTAGTTCAACACAAGATTTTATTTAAAAGAATGTTTTCTTGTAATGATTTGGGTTCAAATCCAGAATGAGATGCGTTTTACGTTACTAAAAACGTTCAGATGTTACATGATGGCGTTGTCTCATATTTCTGCATACGTACTATTGAATGATTCTACTCAAAACATGTCGTCAACGTCAATCAACGATAATATTGTACTATAATGTGATGCACCCCAGAGCACAATGGAACCGTGAAATTGCGGCTTGATTTTTTTTTCTTTTCATGAAAATATACCAACAAAAATTGCGCGTGCGATGTGGAAACAATTACTGTACTGGATCTTAATGCCGGACTATCAATCTCTAGTGTCCTAACTATTAGCTTGAACTACCTTGCCCACAATACACTTATTTCTTTGTGATTGTTGAATACATTATCAATAGCACACTTAAGTGCCATGTATAAGCCAGTGTGTTGTCTTTAAGCTGCACAAGTTTCTGTTATCACTGTCACATGCCTAATGTTGGGTATAATACAGTTAACCCTTTTACTTAGTTTTATAATTCAGTTCCAGTATAATGAAAACCATTTAACTTACCTAGCTGTTACAATAAGTCCAACGCTTTTGATTGGTGATTTAAATACTTTAACACTTATTAGTCGAGTAACGAATATATGCAACTTAATAACTGGATGTGGATCTATTAAAATATTAAGGAATTAATCATAGTCCTCAATATCGTCTCGCAAGCCCACAAAATCTTCCTAGTTATTTTTAATTGTTAATTAAATGCATAGTTATGGTGTAGTTTTTAAGTAAATACTTAGTTTAATATAATATACATTATTCAGTTCTCCGCACACCAGATATTATACCTACTGACTCACAAGACTAACTTCTGTCAGTAGGTATTGATCAACATAAAAACAAATGTATTTTAATATAAATTGATGTGTTATATGTGGTAACAGAATACCTAAAAGGTGGTCTTAAATTTTGGTACGAACTGTACCTGGTGTTTCTTATTTTCTGCAGTAATCACATCTGAAATATGTGGCATAACCGTCGAGGGGGTTGCGTAGTCTGCTGCGCAATAACACCAACCAACCCACTTGTTGGTTTGTGTTTCATCTTATCCCCGTCTTAGCGCCCCCGCACGATATTTGCATGCGGCCTTGGGGCATCCCCCGCGCGGCCGCCTCGAGCGCGGCCACTCGGAGATAATTAAAAGCAATTCACCGACGCGTGACGTCACTGGACCGCGGCCAAGTCGCACTGATACATGGGGTTATTAAAATCAAGTGCCGCGCGGCGGGCGGACCCGCAACCAGATAACACCCATTAGAGGGTGAGATTATGAGATAGGTCACGTGAGGATGGACATGATGGGTGTGCGTGTATGACCCTCGACGCACTTGTATTTCTTTCCGGTGTGTGGGCGGACTGCAATGCAAGATTTCGTTTTAAAATAATTGTGGTTGTTGTCGCTTTGGTTCTTTCTCGTACGGTCATACTCGCATTACAAGATTTCATTTAAAAATAGTTGTAGTTGTTGTCGCTTTTGGTTCTTTCTCTTATGGTCACACTTGCATTGCAAGATTTCATTTTAAAATAATTGAAGTTGTTGTCGCTTTGGTTCTTTCTCGTACGGTCATACTCGCATTGCAAGCTTTCATTTAAATTTAATTGTAGCTATAGTCACTTTTGATTCTTTCCCGTACGGACGGTACGGTCACACTTGAGTAGCAAAATTTCATTTAATGAAGATTGCCTAAACATCTTTATACAATAACTAATTAGTGATTTTAAGTGGAAGACATAATATAATTTTTTGTGCTTCGATTTTATATGCCGACTCCAAAGTCACGGTTTACATATTATTACACGCCAGTGCCAGGCATATCGAAATAAATTTACAAACTTAAAAAATGCCAGCCTTAACAGGGAATTAAACCCTGGACTCTCTGTAATGTAAAATGGAATAAAGAGAAACCTGCTTTCCAGCAGCATTCAGGAATTTATGTTTAGCAAATTCGATCTGAAGCATTCCCCAACATAAAATGTGACGATTATTTCAATTCGAATAAACTGTGGATCCCAACACCAAACATCAATTCAGTTACAAAAAAAGCTTGGGCAGATGGATAACTCAAAGAAGAATTATGGAAAAATCTGTGCATTGGTTTGGTTACGATCTTACTCTTGTTTGCGATAAATTATTACTGGATAGGAGGAAGGAGGAGGGGTAATAAGAATTGATGGATAATCACTAATCAGTAATTAGTAATTAATGAAATCATAATTTTTAGGAAATTAGTTTAATTTGCAGCATATGTAGAGTCGTATTCGCTGATACAAATTTGAATTAATTCTACATATTCATATATAATAGCGTGTGCTCGATGCTATTACTTTGACAAGTAGATGATAGGTTCGAGATGGCCGAGTTAAGGGGGGAGAGGGGGAAGGGGGGTGTTAACATGTTAACATGATCCGATGAAGCTAGCGAGCGGCGTTCATTGAGCGCAATCATTGGCACATTTGGAACAGTTAACAAGAACCCGTTTAATGAATGAGCTCATCTCCTCACCCGAGTGACAGCTGAAGGGTTGGCGCTCAAATAATCTCGCTTAATGATTACAAGAGTTATTGGAAAGAGATTTTGATGGGTGCACAGTTGACTTCCCCCATGTCACATGTCAGAGGAGTTCTGATCTTGTTATCAGCCGAACCACTCTATTAATCGGCTCCACTTTCTTACACAGTCCCGCGATGCAAATTCCCCTCACCCCAGTTCCACGTTCTGCCACCAGTGCGCAGCGCCTGTACACGGACGATACGCGGGGGGGGGGGGGGGGGAATCCACTTAGTGCAACAACTAACCATTCAAATCACACCAGCTTAGTTACAGCTTATTACAATCAGCGCGGAGGTGGCGCTTTGCACGGGGAGTTGAAGAAATACTCGTACCAATTAGGAAACTAGAGTATTAACTCTCAAGTCGTGGAGGACTCGAGCACTTGAGTAAAAATTAAGGAAAGTCAGACATAAATAACAGATTATTGAATAATGGCCTCTCTCAGGAGTCTCTAACAACAAATGAAAAATATAGGCGCGAGGACCAAACAATGTAGGTTGAATCTGTGTTCATTTATCATGATTATACAACTTAAAGCGAGAATAGACTGCAAAGAAGACGCGACTTATTATTTTAATCGTTTTTGGAGTAAAATGCGCTAATTAATCTAATCATTAGCTAATTAATCATTGGAAACCGAAAGCTTACAGAATTGTTCACATTCATAATTTGCAAATAAACTTTTTAAAACATTACTTCTAAGCTTCGAGAGGTTTCGTTTAATTAAATTATCTTAATCTTCTATCTATATTCATCATTCACCAAGGTATCTTCTCAAAAAGCATAGTTAAAAACTATGAGACGTTACAATCAAACATCGCATCATAACATTAATTCTAACAAGCACGACTGATGTACTGTATATATACAAAAATGTATTACAGTATTAATATTATATACTGTCTCTTTTGTGACTTGCATTCCTGACTGCTAAATCTTAACCTATTTTGTGCTTATCTGAGTACGAGAAATGTATACGAACCATGAAATGCACAGAAAAGGAATCTGGATGAAGTAAATACAAATAACTTTGGTGGGGGTGCCGGGTAGTAAAACATCATCAGCTGGAGCTCAGATGAGGCCCCAACGTTCCCCAGAGCCATCCATAGTTATCGTGAAGGGACATGGAAAGGATTTGTTAGGTTACATTATAAACTTATTGGTCCGAAAAGTGACAAACGAAATTAGGCTTCAGATATACTAGAAAGCTATTGAGTCGTGTTTCAATTCAGAAGTCCACAATACTATTATACTATGAGATTTAAACATCGCTGGTGGTTTACTAAATAAATAAAGTTAAAATAATACAACATAATGCATACAAATCTTGGAAACTCAAATTTCATGTATCAATCCTTGTTAACCAGAACCACTGGCCAACCTGTCATGGGCCAGGTAAACTACAATAACCTAAACTGAATGGAACCTAAGTCCAAAAGTTGCCCTAACCCAAGAACAAACAAAAGCCCTTCTACCTCTATTTGTTTAAATGCATGTAAACCGTCAATACTTTCTTTATAGTAATTTATACTAACTGTAATATAATATATAAATAATAGAACAAATTTACTAGAAAAACGGTGAATAAATAAAATATATAAAATAAATATAAAATATAAATTTTATAGAATTTGTTAAACTATGAGAGTATATATCGAATCGAACCTCGTTTATTATACGAGTTGACACACGTCTCTTAAAAACTTTCCCTTGAAAGCCGTTGCAGACGATGCATTTTCCGCGCGCGGCAAACTTTTCTTTCAGTCAGACAGAAGATAAAGATACACGAACTCTTCCGATGTAGCGTCGGGGTAGTTCGGCTAAAAGGCTGATTAAATATCCCCGTAATAGAAATAAAGAGAAGTTTGGTGGTTTCAATGTTGCAGCAGAGATAAACCCGAAAGAGTGTCTTAATTAGGATGTTGGATGTTTCACGGTTGAGAGCCCTGCCTGGTTCGTTCTTTACGGGGTTGGTAATTAGTGCGGGCGTTGTGTCGTTGTTGCGCGCAGCTATAGTAATTCTCCTTATTCAGCAAGTACCCGACCCGTCAGAGAGCGCGCTCGGCAAGCTCCATTAATCAACAGCTCGCTCTGTTCTGTTCTACCCTACCTAGGGTACAAACAGTGTCGAGCGTCACCTGAGGAGATTCAATTTGCAGGTTTCGGCTGTCGGGAGGTGGACTTTGATGGGGAATCTGACAATTGATTGAACTTTTCGTTGAAAGTTAATTGAAAGAGATGCCGTTGACTCATGGAAAGGAGATAGGTTGATAGAACAATTTTTACCTGCAAGTTTTACTACCCTTAAACCTCGAAAGTTACCGGTATTTTATTGATATCAATTGAGAACACTTGAAGATATTGAAAAAGTGAACCATACAAGGGATTTGGTTTTGTATTAGCAAGCAATGAATTTAGCTCTTAAAATGTGTGTAATTGGCATGATTGTTATTTGTGTGATTAATTTAATAACTTATAATTAATTGGTTGATTAGTTAATTAATTACATGTATTACAATCGGCACAATTATTACTTGACAATTCTCAAATTCATTTGTTAGCTGATTCAATCAAAATTCAGGTTATGAATCACTTAATCAATTGCTTGAAGCGTTCTAAAGATATCAATGAGAGTTTGACTTCTTTACCCTTAATTAAACGAAGTTATTTGATAGTCACAAGTTTTGACTGACTTTTATTTGCAACTTAATTGAAAGAAAAACAGAATTGACTTAATCATGCGAAAATAATTTCGAATACGAGACGACTACTTTGACTCCATTAGCGGCAAAGCAGTTTGATAGACAATTTTCACGTGTGAATGAATTAAATATAGACGGAAAACAGCGTTGATTTTACTATATTGATAAGTGAAGTCATATCTATAATATCATGGAATATTAACGTACAGAGTGAAACTAACGTGAAAATTTATGTATGAGGAGTTGAAAAACGAATAGAATAGAATATATGTTTATTCTTTTGCAAGGTACATGGTACATTGTTAAACTCTTGTAAAAAGAGCGAATAAATTTATAATGTAATTAAAACTAGTTACTAGACTAAACTACTACATGGCAGTGAGTAAAAACTAAAGACTAAAAAATACAAACTGAAAACTGAGACCAGAATATGCTACAATGTACCGTTTACTAAGTTGATAAGGTTCTGGTTAGTGAAGTGATAACATTATTATGTATATACATTGTTATACAAATAATATTGTAGTAATAGCAGTGACACAAATAATACCATAGTAGTGGCATAGTAGTACCCAAATGGCTTGTCAATGCTGACGTCATAGATGAGCGAGTCGGAGCCAATCAGCGGGTGGTTTTATCAAATACTGACATTTGGTTGGCCAATGCCTCACTCATCTATGACGTCAGCGTCCAAAATATTGCTGTAACGACTTTACTAGAGTATTCTTATCCACTTGGTGTGAGTGTTTGATATACAATGACAAACACTGTGTACGAGAGTGTTTTTGTACACATGGCATTGGTGTTTGAAATATCATATCGCGACTGTACTCGCGTGCTCTCTTTTTCATGACGACGACTGTACGACGCTCCCGCATAAATCTGGCGTCGCACAGATAATTGCCACAGAGCGCCGCGGTGGAGCGCTAGTGGAGCAGGTCTCGCGTCAATGAACATGTATTTATCATCCACTGCTTCATTATTACAGATAATTGATAATTCCCCGCTATACATCATAGGCGCACAGTTTTATCGCTGGGCCTATGTCACACCACTACTCTCACTCTCCAGGCCCGGCTAAATATCTCGAGGAGATGAGCTAGAGTCTAAATACATGTGAAGCGATGTCAGCCCGACGTGCTGACATTAGTTTTATTGTAGGTAAAAATATGGGTGACTTTTGTTTTTTGTTTACCCAATGGGTGAATTTTTTTTTTAATAACAAGGGATTTTCTGTGACTCATTCGTGGCTAGTATATTTAATCCTGCTTCAAATGCAGAAGGTCCCAAGTTTGATTCCCGTTACGGGTTGAGGTTTTTTTACTTTTGAAATTTACCATAATCTGTCTGGTATAGGCTATAAATTTACGAAATTTTTCAGAATTTTTTCCGTCAAGCAACGAAGTACATGTTATAATTATAAATCACGTATTTATATGTGCACATCCTGCCGAAATAATTTATTTATATACTAACGAGGACAATAGAAAAAAACACTGAACTATATATTAAGATAGTAGGGAAAACAAAACAACATAAACAACAGAAAAGAACCAAGAACAATAACAATTGAGATGGTTAATTTTTTTTATAAATTTAATACATGAATTAAAATATAAAATATATATTAATCATAATAATTGGCTGCTAATGTATTAAGGTATTTATAATATTTCTGGCACTTCCTAACTATCAAGGTGTACGGTGACTCCAGCTGACATATCTCAGACAATGCTTATTTTTACAGAAACTCTTGCATTGATTTGTCTTGTTCCGCACCTGAGTTACTCTACCAGCATTGATTGCGAGGGAGCTGTAAAGTAAGGTATTTGGTGTAAACACACTCGGATGATGGTCGGTGCGGTAAACGCGTTTATCGGGTATGAATCTGTGGTCCTTCTTCCGAGCTTTACGCGCGTTATAACTCTTGGCTCGTTGGTCCAGTGGTTAGCATCTCTGCTTCCAATGCAGAAGGTCCCGGGTTCAAATCCCGCTTCATGCAGAAGTTTGAACTTCTAATGTGGATTCAGTTCCATTACTTCTTGGCTTAGGAATAAGTAAACGGTGACTTTGGAGCCGTCCTAGCAACGAAGCACTCAATAAATTCAAAGTTGTTCTGAATCGGCCTTGTTGATTCTGGCATTTGTCCGCAGGTGTTCGCACTGTCCAATCACTGATTCATATGTTTCGTATTTGAAATATCGATCTTAGATTGGTTTTCGCTCACTCGACGATGGTGTTCGAAGCCTACAGGGTTGGTTTAGTCACTTTAAATTAAAGTCCCCCACTGCAAATTAGTTTAGTTACTCAGTATTTATTTTTATTTACGTCTGCAGTTGTGAACACCCATGCAGCTTATGAAACGACATTGTGCTCACTAAAAACTATAGTCGGGTGTTTTAAAATTGGTATCAAAATAAATGTAAATGTGTGTGTAAATTAGTTTACGTCATAGAATCTAAAATGTATTTCTTCACATACAAAAAAAATCACATTTTGTGTCTACAAATTAGTAATAATGAGAATAAAGGTTGAAGTAATTATTATTGGTCTCGTTATACAAAATAACATGTTTACTCGAACTATTGACGCGTCTTCCCCCCCCCCCTCTCAATTTCTCTCTCTTTATCGAATGTAGAATGTAAAACAACGTAGAACATTCTACACTATAACGAAGTGAACCAAGATAGTCTAAGGTTTGTCATTTGACACCCCTTGCGTCATAATTCCAGTATAATTATTTTACGAATATTACTCCATATTTATATTAACATAAACATTGTTTCATAACATAGAATGTATGTAATAATATGTATTTATTTATCTATTATTGATATTGATAATAGTTCTAAAAAAAAGCACGCCCCTCATGAATTTAGTGTTGGCACTTGTGAAATATCACTGACAATTATTCTGCACTGATAATTCTGCTACAGTGAACGAAATAAAAGTGTTTTTATTTCTGGATGAAATCGCGCGTGCCGCTTTGTGGCCTTTGACTCCAGTGTTGATATCAAGCCAATAAAACACATTTTACGAACATGAAACTTCATAACATCACTGCGGGAAATAATTGTTTGTACATATTATACTATCATAATTAAACTAAAAATTTATAATGACCATGACGATTGTGAATTAATTACAGAAATGTGAATCCTAATTGGTAAAGTATGTAATACTTGTTAGATAATAAGTGTTACAAAGTTGCAATAGTTCAGTTTATCAATAAATTGCCGTTGGCCAATGGTGTTTATATATAGATCCACGTATTGTGCAATGCTTGCGTTCTGTTTGGCGTGTGTGTTAATAAACTTAGCGTTTGTTGAAGAAACGTTATGGTAAGACTCGTATTGGGAAGCAAAGAACATGTTATTTAAACAAGGAATGGTTTATGCAATTTTAGGATTATGAAAGAAGTCTAATTCCTCAGGCAATGTCTCAGGTGACAGACAAAATATTACCACATTGGTTTATTTTGTACATTATTAATTATTATATGAATTGATGCACTCTTGTGGGCTAAGAAGGACTGGTAATATTCATGGAAAAAATAATCGACTACTAATAAAGAAAAGTAGAAATAATAATAGTCTCATTATTTTGAGATGATGGTTTTTATTTGGTTTAAATTGGTATTGCAATGATGATGATAGCAATAATATGAGAAATTATGGTTATCTTACCAGTTTTACGTAGACAGTAACCGTAACAGGAGTCTTCGGGAAATGCATTTTACGTCGCCGTCTATAAAAATGTTTAACATTTATGCGTGGTTGTATTTTATTGAAACCATCAGCAAATGATCTCCAAGCAAAACAAGTCTCACAAGTGTCGATTTTATGCTGTGTCATCCAATTCGTCTTGACGTCTTGGCAGGTTAGCCGAGATTATTTGTGAGATACCTATAGAGTTTTCTGAGCGGTGTCGCGAGTCTCTAACTATAGGGAAGTCTCCGGTTCGATACCGGACACCGGCAATCCTGACTGAAGTTTTTCCGAGGTTTTCCTCAGTCACGAGGCTACTGTTTGGATTGAGTCGTTTTAACAGCTCTCGGACATTCCTTCCCAATTTTTCCAAATACCGTAATTCCTAGTTAGTCATGATTTGTTCCTGGGCAGGTTTCATACGAAAACTCATTATTATTTGCGAACTTAATTCTGGAACGCAGCTGAATACATTGTTTTTGTTCTGCTTTTTAAATAGTTGTGGCGTAGTGGAATCAATAAAATGTTGGATAGTTATGAATCCCATGCTTATTGCATTTGAATGTATGCGGGAGGTTGACAGTATGAGTGGGGGGGGGGGGGGGGCAGGATGACAAGACGAGCAATCAACTCGCTAACGTCGCAGCTAAGTCTCAGCCAAACAAACCCTAAACCCAACAATAAACACTCGTCATTCTTAATATTCGTACTCGACAATGACAAGAGTTCCAATGACAACTCGCCACGGCTTATGAGACGTCATGGATAGAGCTAAGCTTTATCCCTTCTGTTCAAATCTCAGTTGTATGGATGAAATCAATATCAGCTTTCTCTCCGTCGATTTTTATCATTTTTCACCGTTTACCTTCAAGATTGAGGCAAGGAAGAACGTAGGATGTAAAATATTTTCGATTCAAGTGTGTGCAAGCAAAAGCAACACTTCATAAGGTATCTTATTTTTTGAGAATGGGCGTGATAACCACCATACAACCAATAGTACGGTAAATACAGTGGCATTGCCGTTGAACTAGTAATGAAATACTCCTGTAAATGTTTTTATAGAAACGAGATGATCCATCTAGAGAGTAAATAATTTTGACCATTTGATAACTGATGTGTTTCTAATGAATCAGATCGTTTTTAAATGTGGAAATATGAAAAATCAATAAACGAAAATGGTGCACACATAACAAATAGCCTATATTTTCTCATTACTTGTAAGTTGTAACTCAAATAGCATATTCAAATGTTTTGATATAATTTACACAAGAATATTTCAACTGTAGATGGCAGACACTTATGTTAAATATATAAGGTTACCAGGGAAATATTTAGTACAAAATTATAGGCCTACTTTCAACAACATTGAAAATAAAAAGAAATTTCTAAATAGAATTAGGATTTCTAGCCATACAGTATCATATGTGCTGGCCTTGAAAGTGGAAGATTTAGGTTCGAGTTCTACTTCATGTTAGGGTTAGTTACCAACTTCAGGGTTTAAAACATTCTTTTTTAATTGATTGTCCTCTTTCACGACTTGGCCGTTTTACAAATGTTTACAGACGTTTCATCAATCATCACCCCTCATTGCAAATAGAATCACCCGTCCGCGGTGGCTCATGCGGTTGAACGCAGATCCGAGACGTCCATGTGGGTCCGAAACCCGTACAAGCTAAAGAGTTTTGTGATTTCCTTCACCCTAAATCACCTCAAGTATCACAATTGCATTGAAACAACAGCGAACAATAACAGAATGACAAATTATATTTAAGTTCGCTCCTTTCCCCTTTTCAAATAATCATTTAACTTAATTTGATCGGTCCTAGTTTGGTTGTTTATCTCAATGACGCGAAGTTTGTTGATCAATTAGCTAATAAACCTCTTGAGGGCCCAATGAAGCGCGATATATCCCCTCTAGGCAACACATTACGAGGCGGTCGCACTTGAAACTTTCCCTCAGTCGTTCCCTCGGACGTAACTTATTATCTGTTGTTCGGGAACAATCGCACTCAACCCAGATAGCCAGTTATAGAGTCATGGGGTCACATCACAGAGTTAGATCGGTCTCGTCACGATATGGGAGCTGACTAGTGTAACCAACAGAGAATTTTAAAAATGCATAATAATACCAAATTTTCAATGTCTTCCATAGGCGATTAAAACAGATATGGGTAGTGGGTAGTTGACCCCACCTAAGCTTTCATGTCAAAATTTATCAAACAAGGTCTACTAATTTCAAAGTAAGAATAAGAAAGAATGAGAAGGGCGTTATGATGGGTTCAATTGATTACATATAGGCGATCAAACAAGTATGGGTAACGGGTACTTGTCTTATGGCTAAGCGTTCATTTTAAAATGTATCACAATTATATCTAGATATTATTGTTAAGTTTTGCTATGGTCGGACACCAATTCAAGTAATTTTAAATTTTTCAATCACTAATTTGTCAATTAATTGTTAAATGAAAATTATGTGCTTGGCAATTGGAACTGATTTGATTTATGGTCAATTAATTGGGGGAGGGGGGGGGGACATCCTCTCACCCTCGACAACTGTGTTGGAAAGGAGAACCACACATTATCAGAGAACATGATTTATTTATACGTTTAAACGTACGGTATGGTTAATGTTTTATGTTCCCTTCATTCTATTGAAGTTTTGTTTTGTTTTTCTTGAATTATCTTTATTCCTTCGTTTATCTCATTCTGGTTTGGTTTTATTATTTTCATTATGTACCTATTTGTAATTATTGGCTTCTTTTGTAAATCAGTTTAATAACTGAAAAGGTAGGCATTATAAATAAATAAGCAACATAGATATCATATCTGCGTTGCCAGTGTTCAGGGGTTTGACAAGTTACCATGCACTAAGTCATCACTTCCTACAGGCCTAGTCTATATTTAGCCGCATGATGTCATGTAGAGTTGTATACTGCTCGGTAGGTGCGTTCTGTGTTCTGATTGGTCGCTGCGTCCACCCAGATGAGATTATTGTCCAGCAAACCTGAGGCTGTCCGCGTTTTCTGGAAGCAAATAAATAAGAGTGCTTTATTTCGAATCTACAAGTTGAGAACACCTCCATGAAAAATTTAAAAACTCTTAAGCATCCTCTGGATTTGGAATACAAAAGTTTAAAAAAATTCTTGTATAATCATAATTTAGTAGGTATGTAGATGCAACACACGTATCCTAACCAACTGCGTATGGAAAGCTACCACTAATTTATATAGATATTGTGATACTTTCCAAAATTTTCTAAATACATTTCAACTTGGTAATTCTCGTGTTGAAGAGAATTAATCCTATTTTGTCAGTTCTAACAACAACAAAACATCATGAATAATTTACAAACAAGTTACTTTGCTCCCCCCCCCCCCCCCCACAATTACTCGGCAAAGCTTAACACTGTTGTTTTGAATGAGGACATTTTCTAAACAAAATCATATCATTAATTTTGAATTTCCGTTTAGAACTCTTTCTATACTTTATTTTATTCTAAGAAGTAATTATGAACTTGACAAGAAACCCAACGTTGTCAGTTAGGCTGCCACAGGGGAATGAACTTACACGCATTGTAAACCACAATTGTTTTATTAAATAATGCTCAATGCATTCCTTGAAACGGAAAGCAGTTACTACGTGGTTTCTATAAATGTTTTGTTAGTGATATCATCACTGTGAGCTCATGTGAAGGAAGGGTGACGAAAATAAAAAAGTATTTTCGATACAGCAATAAAATGTAATGTTCGAGAAAACCTACATGTAACAAGAGTAGGCCTACGATGTTTTAAGTTTTGACGGGCGGAACATTCGGTTCCCAGGAATATCAATGTCATTAACACGCGTAAAACGATATAGCTGTTGTTTGCACAAACATTTCGCCCAACCCCCATGACCCATGACACCGATAATATCACTCGGTGAGAATTTCTGAGTAGCGAGAATACTAATAACGCGTTCTATGCACTCTTCTGTTCTGGTATTGTTTATAAACATTCGTTACAGCCGCCACTACACTTTACTGGCGCATGTTGAAGTGTGGGCGCGTTACCATTCAACGTGTCCGGTCGTCTTTATTGCGATGACGGCTTGAATTACGTTGCTATAAAAACCAAGTCCTTAATATTTTGAGAACGCTACATAATTTTGTTAATGTGCTAAACGAGCATGGTGTGGTTCCGAAAGAAATAAACGCTCGATTTAAAAAGTTTCAAATATTTGCATCGTTACGGGGAAATAAAGTCAATTATGGTAATTTATTTACACAAGCAATATCAACCGTAATGATTAAATATCTTAAACACTTTTTAAATATTGTGTAGCGTTCTGAACATATTACTTAATAAGTTTTTATAGGGTACGCACAACACCAAAACACAACAATGAAACAAATGAATTGAACCGATGGACAAGCAAGCTGTCAAAAAAATATGAAGTTCTGAAGTTGGAAAAAACAAACGTTCAGAACGTTTACACACTTTCAGATAGTTGCTGTCTATTACTTAACATAAGTTTAACTGGCGAGCAGTTACTATCGTTACAACTAATTGTTTCTCCTCATTATTTGCAAAGATATAACTTTGACGGCTTGTTGTTTGTCCACCAGTTCAATTAATTTATTCCATTGTTGTAGTTCGGCTGTTACGTCAGATGTGCGTACCATAGTAAGACTATCCGTTGCCATTTACACAGTTTAAACCGCAAACGTTAAAAGATCAAAATACAAGTTTAAGTAACCTACCCCTAAAATGATCATAATGAGAAGGAAATCACTGTATAATTGGGGTGCATTGAAGACAGTGGAGGAATGAAGAAGGAGATCATTATTAAGTTAGATCAACAGTCAATTTGTTTCTGTTTATTTCTGATGGTTTTACTCTTAGAAATTTATATTTAGCTTAAAGTTGAGTCCTGTACGGTTTTTTACTGTGGATGATAGCTAAGTTACTACTTACTTCAAGGTTAGTAACAAGTTAGTTGAGTTCGTGAACCCCCTCACAACTTCATTAGCCACTACGAACGTGACAGTTGGCCATTCATCGACCAAGTAGACGTTAATATTGATTCCCGTCTAGCTAAACGACCGTTTGTAGTCAGTGCAATGTCAAGGCGAACCTAGCAGTGCGAGGGTGTATTGCAGTGTATGTTATTGATACAGCACGGATGAGGGGAGGGGGATGGGGGTCCCTCAGGATCCGCAGTTTGTGTTATTAGGCCAGTTGCCAGGAAAACGAGCGATGGGGGAGGGGGGAGGGTTGGGGGAGCTTCTCGAAGGTGAAAGATCCACGGACAAGGTCCGGTCATTAGCCACCAGACGGGGCGAGCAGATCAGTTCCTATTGACAACATCTCACATGTGTGTGTTACTTTGTTAGTGTTTAGAATCTGACGAGCCTCAAGTTAGGCGCGGGAGTAACAATATAGAAGGCGATGAGTGGAAGAAACACCAAGATTACAATGTTCTTCCGGTCGAGGTGGGTTCCGCCTCGTGGTGACCGGTGCCCGCTTAACGACTCTTGCATATCTTTCTTTCTTTATCTCATCTGGCTTTTCCTCTTCCTTACTTTCAACACTATTCTTCTTCATACTTGCGGCCCTCTTTGCGATTTAAACGCACCCCCCCTCCCCCCCCCACGATCCCACTTCTTACTCCCCCAACTAGAGTCCCTTATGACAGCTATATACGTGAACGTGACGGATATGATATGGCTGATGCTACGTGACCTAGTTAATTGTTAAGTGTGTATATGAACCTACCCTGGGGAACCCCCTATGTCCGTATGTTAAAAAAAATAGCCTTAAAATTGTCATCAAGTATAACAAATTATGTCATCTTCTGGTGAGTCTAGTAGAGCTGTTTCTTATATATGCTTCTCTGTTCCAATTTACACATTTGTTTTACGTTGTAACAATTGTAATGCATTTTAAAGCAATCTTAACAGATATAAACCGTGGGTTCCACAGAGCCGGTGGTAGTACAGCCTAATACTAACACTACCTAATACTAATAGTACTAATATTTAAACTTATACGACGTCCATGCCTAAGTAGAACCCTCATCGCTTCGTTCCTGAGCGACAATGTTAAATCTGGGGGGGGGAGGGGGGGTTAGCAGATCGCAGGGCAAAACTGTACTACAGTTAATTTGGTGTAGTATAAAGAAGATGAAGTCCAATATCCAATTTAAATTTAAACATTCATGAATCATGATCCTTAGTATTAGCAAACACAACATCCTATCATCGAACGCTGTGTAGGCCTAACTTATTATTTACATCACTGTACTTACGCCAAAATTATCCACATGTGTTTGAAGTTTTTACACTGATTGATCGTTTCACTACACGTTTATCACTGAACTTATGCATGTACAATTAATTAACCAAGTTCGAATATCGTTATTTGACAGAAACACATTCACATGTAACACACTAGCTTCACTACACAGATTTGCGTTGCAGTTGCATCACCAAGAACAATATAGCACCAACAGTCAGCACACAACACTAGCAACACCTCAGTACAAACTGATGAGAATGAAATCTCCTTCGGCTTCACATATTTCTAATAGTTTCATCATTTGATGTCTCCCTTATCTTGCAGCATTGAGTTGATACTTCATGCTTACGAAGACGACTTTACAGCTAGACAGCATTATTGTATGGAATAAGAGTCTATTAACGTTTTCTTCCTTGAATAATAACTAAAACCATTTATCAGCGAATGTAAAGTCTGTAAATTTCGTTGACGAGCGTAGATTGGGTCATTTCATTGTTATAATGGCCAATAGTTTTAGTGTTTGAGTTGACCGGGAAACGCTCGTCTCATTTCTTGCAGGTAAATCATGATCAATATCTACATTACTGGGTTTCTGCCTCAAATTTTTTTTTATTTGAATAACGCACTACGTATTACATACTACCATGTGTTTATTGTTTACTATCTAGATTTATAATTATCTTTATTTTATTGCAAAATCATTCTTACCCCTTGCTGATAACAGTGTTTGTAAACACATTCTCATAATACTTTTAAAAATAAAAGTTATCTTTGAAATGTTTTATAACAACACTCTCACTTTCTTGCTAACAGGGTTACTAAACTGGGTATTGCCAAAGATTACTGAGTGGTATTGCACCGAGGAAAATTTGTCGCCGAAGTCTACGAGGTAAGTAGCCGCCCATAAATGCTAAGAATGCGTCGTAAAAAGGACGGTAAACTCACGTCAGTCCCTCGAGCGAGTGGACAACATGCGTTGACTCTACCGAACCGACATCGAGTCAATAAAACTGATGGGAAGCTGGGGAATACAACACCAACTGAACAATCAACACTTAACTTTAAGGGCCGATTGCGTTCTCGTTGAAAACCAGTGGCTTTCCTATATATCGGGGCTGTGACGAATTGTGTGAGCGCCTTGTGATAATCTGTCTACACTAATGCGCTCATCAGATCAGGGACTAAAGGCTCCCCCGGGCCCTTCATTACATCCACACTCCGTCTGAGCTCAACTTGATACCGCACAGTACAAACACACTCCGTCTGCACTCAACCTGAGACCGCACAGTACATAACCACACTCCGTATGCGCTCAACCTGAGACCACGCACAACTTTACCTTGCACTACATACATCCATACACCGTCTGCGCTCAACTTGATACCGCACAGTACAACCACACTCCGTATGCACTCAACCTGAGACCACGCACAGCTTTACCTTGCACTACATTCACACTCCGTCCGAGCACAACCTGATACCGCACAGTACATTCACACTCCGTCTGCGCACAACCTGATACCGCACAGTACAACCACACTCCGTCTGCGCACAACCTGATACCGCACAGTACATTCACACTCCGTCTGCGCACAACTTGATATCACACAGTACATTCACACTCCGTCTGCGCACAACCTGATACCGCACAGTACAACCAAACTCCGTCTGCGCACAACCTGATACCGCACAGTACATTCAAACTCCGCCTGCGCACAACCTGATACCGCTCAGTACAACCACACTCCGTCTGCGCACAACCTGATACCACACAGTACATTCACACTCCGTCTGCGCACAACCTGATACCGCACAGTACAACCACACTCCGTCTGCGCACAACCTGATACCACACAGTACATTCACACTCCGTCGGCACTCAACCTGAGACCGTACAGTACAACCACACTCCGTCTGCGCACAACCTGATTCACAGCACATCCACACTTCGTCTGCACTCAACCTGAGACCGCACGCAACTTTACCTTGCATTACAGCCATACTCCATCTACGCACAACCTGATACCGCACAGTACATTCATACGCCGTCAGCGCACAACGTGATACTACACATACACCAACAATTCAGCAGCTCAGCTTAGCACTTCCGTGCCCAGGTCTTCATTTTATCAGTTTCCAAAATGAGTCCACAAGAGAAGGACGATCTGCTCATTATTCTCCGTGAGCGTTAAAATGAGGTCGGACTCATTCCGCTTGATAAACGTAAACTGCAACGATTGTGTATCTTACGAAACAAAAACTAAATAAAACTCAAAGTACCTTAACCGATATTAATTGTTTTTCTCTGACGTAGTAATAATTTTCCGTATAGGAAACCAGTCCGGGATAACTCATGCCCATCGTCAGGTGACTAACTAAGTATTGCGATAATGGGAATAGATGGGAAGGAATGTCCGAGTTCTGTTGGTATGACTCAACCCATCATTAGCCTTGTGACAGAGAAAAAACTCAAGAAAAATCTCTCAGTCAGGACTGACGGTGGGCGGTATCGAACCGGCAACCTCCCGCATTATAGTCTCGCGGCTGAGCCACCTCTATATCAATATACGCCACTGACTGATTTTGTGTGGCATGTTTGCGCTCCGCCACTGTGGCATGTCCTCGGGTCATCCCGGTATCGCTTCGTGTAGCGGTGATTTGCTCGGCGATTCCCTTCGCGTCCTCCGTAATGACATTGTGGGCTAGTTACCGGAGCGCCCCGACACCCCCAGCATGGCAATGGCCTCCGCGTCTTCAACTGTCCGAGCCAATAACTGACCGCCGGCCACAGGGGTGGATCTCAATACCGATCACTGATCAGCCT
Organism: Isoperla grammatica; assembly: GCA_945910005.1. Lineage (NCBI taxonomy): Eukaryota > Metazoa > Arthropoda > Insecta > Plecoptera > Perlodidae > Isoperla > Isoperla grammatica. The sequence continues at coordinate 113,840,410 of OX246737.1, read as the reverse complement.
TATCGGGAGGAGACTTTCTAGCTTTAAACATTGTGTTGACGATTACTCTCATTTTTAGCTAATTAATGCTGAATGCTAATGTAATTGGTACATCACAGTTATAGAACCGAGATAACTACACTGACACTGTATATATTACATTATTTATCTTATTATGTATTCGTATTCCTATTCATGCATGATGAATAGAATAGCGGTTGGCAGAAAAGAGCACAACTCCAAACACAAGGATGGACTGCTAACCCATATTTAGCAAAAAAATAAGCCTATAGGTATAATAATAAACATAAAATAATATAACAAAACAGGGAAAATATGGTAAAAATAGAAGTAATTAAAACATTACAATTATAGCATCACTTTTACAAAATACTCACACCTCGTTTACTTATTGTTCAGAACTTCAGCGAACTATTCTAGCAACCAAAACACAACAGAAAATGCCTTTATAAATTGGAAGTAGTAAGATAATCGGCCTTGTGAGAACTTTTGGCACACTAAAAATATGAATTTAAAAATAAATTTGTAAAAATGTATCAAATTCTTAACTTAATCATCCTATAGTATGAATTGCTAACTATAGATAACAATACATACTACAATGTAATTAATTGCATAACGAATTTCTTTAAACACATGACAAATGTTCACACATGTGTTCGAAAGTTGTAGTATCCCAGCATTGACTGAAAAAAGGAAACTAAAAAATCTACACTGCGGAAACAGCAACAGAAATGGCGTAAATCCACTGACCGTATTTTCGAGATAAATGCAAAAACTGTCCTAAAAACTGTCCTGTCCCCTTTCTGCAATAAACTTGGAACTTTCTCGTCAAATTTGTACCTTAGGAAAGAGCTGGACTTAGTGTTCTTTCTGTACTAAAATGGAGGGTCTATGTAGATTTGGAAAAAAACAATTAAACTCACAAATTAAATTCACTTATTTTAAGGTGTGACATACGCCCATTCTGAAAAATATAATTCTGTTGTATTATTGTATATAATATTGTGATTATTAGTTTGTAAGTTGTCTGTTGAGTAAAGTAGAGCTGATATCGACCGAGTATATTGAAACGTTAAAGACAAAGTTGGGCACCCCCGTCACTCAATCTTGGTCGGCTGGAGCAGATGGAATAAAGTAGAGCCGACAGCTGATTGAGTGAGTGACTCGCTTACAGATTCTTACCGACACCTCGTGTCATGTCTCACAAACTATCACTGTATCTATCTATCCTGTCATAACCAAATAAATGCGGGGTGCTGCCTTGAATCGCAACCGAAAGAGAATCTTAACCCCTATTTTGAGGCCGTGGCGAAGACAGGTTTGTTGAATCCTTTCTAATTCGTTGGTCTGTGGCTTTATTCCTTCTTCCAAGGTCCAGGGTTCGATTATCGGTTTGATCTAAGAAAACTTTGGAACTTGAATTTAATCTATCTTTATGACGCTTGTGTACATAAACGGTGAATTTGGAGCCGTCTTTAGTAACGGGCACATAATAAATTGTATCAAATGTCCCCCACTGAAAATTATTTCTTGTAACCAAGTGGGTACACTATAATATCACATGTGAGTTATTTACTAATTTGTGTTGTATTTACGAAAGCGATAGCAAGCTTGACTTTGAGTCTGAAATTAATGAGGTAGTAAAATAATGCGTTATGACTATTTCAATGATGATTCTTGTTGCTTTACGTCTATATTACTATTCGAGATGGTAAGTACTATTTTAAGTATTATAGACACATTTTCACTTCACGTTAAACTTTTGCACTATTTGGGATTTTGAAGTAGAAAGAGGTGCCATTTTAAATTCTATAGTGGAGGATGAGACAATGCACCTTGCAAATTGTAGGTCGTACACTTATACCAACCCGTACAAATCCAGCACAAAGTTTTCTTAAGTTCCGAATTGGGAATGGATTGTCTTCAGTCTAGACTATACGGGCATCGGCGCATCGCTCTCTATACCTCGATCTAGGTCTTATTTGATGCATCGCAGCGAGCGGCTAATATGACATGTGAGTCCATGAAAGAAAGCCACTGCCTCCGATTCAATATTCCTTCCCTTACTGGCGCTAGTCAGGCATATTCTATGGTGGCGCGGGGGTGATTTATACCCAACCTAGGGTCGGGAATAACCTTTAACCCCTGTAAGGCTTAGGGGTAAATCCCATACAATGTCTTATGCTGGATTAGGTTCATTTTATGAAACACTGCTTTTTATTATTATAATGGAGGATGGAAACCATAGAATGAAATAGTTATTTTTCATAGAAGAGAATGCCAAGTGTATTCGGGGAGTGATGTGAGCGAATGAAGTGAACTGGTTGATGATTGATGAATGAATATCGCCTAAAGAAACTATTGACATAGTTATGAAATATGTGTTCAAATAAATAAATTTGTACTTATACTCACTTCAGTTACACTTATTTTCAGTGGGGGACAAGACATTTATTATGTGATTCGATCGGTGCTATGACGGCTCCAAAGTCATCATTTACATGACATAATACAAGTATCATATAAATAGATTCAAATCAAGATTGAAAGTTACAAGTCAAAACCCCAGGCCGAACCGGGAATCGAACTCTGGACTTTCTACATTGGAAGCCCAACGAGCCACTCATTTATCCACTACACAATTACCATTGCCTCATTGGTATCTATACTAGGAGAGCTCAGCTAGTATAATACGACTTGATCACATGGATATCTTCTTGAGATCGTCTTCTAACTTTATTACAGTAGAAACAGTTACAAACCGAGCTACAATGGGATCTGAAACAACTGCATCGTACCGAACAGACAGACTTAATAGGTACCCGCTTTACTTAAAAATAATGTTATCGAGTGGATCGTTTTCTGGTTTGTAGCGAGCGAACGATTGAGTAAGCCAGGTCGCCTAAAGTTCGTCTCTATCCAAGATACTCGCCGGTAAAGAGGACTCCTCAAAGGGAGGCTTATTTCCCGCTCTCTGTGCAAGGTAGTACACGTCAAGCTTGTCACCAGGAAGAATGCACAGTTTAAAAAATAAAGTGACCACCAATGATTTCTATTCAAATAACAAAAACCACCCGCTTGACAATAGCGAAGACGGGAGCTCAGGATTCGGTCCTCTTTCAAAGGGTCGGCCTTAATTATCTCTTGCTCAAGAAAAATGACCATCACTAAATGAAGCTGCTATTTTACTACTTTTCTTATAAACCTATTATGAGAATGTCTAATCCTGAATATTCATGGTCGAAGGTTCATGCAGTTTGGAGATGTTTTTATTAGAAGGTAAGTGGTTTGCCAAATAAAGGAGACGATTGACAGCATTAGTCTCCAACCTTTTAGTTCGCATTTTACCGGCGTGTATTTTGAATTGAGACGAACTTTAGTTGCGTCATTGTCTACCCGAGTCGGAACCGTTTCGGTCTGAGCGTTGTCAGAATGGGGCGTCGCGCGCGTGTCTAAGCGCCGCTTTACGACGTAAATCGTCGCGATGCATAACAATGACTGAGCGACGCTACGTGAGCGAGACAGAGACGAGAACACTCGAGTACATGGGAGCTTTTGTTCGCTCTATTGTCGGCGATAAACTCTGGTGCTCTTTACGGTCCTACGATCTCAACAATGTCGTGGAGTTCTGTGGTGAAGTCTCAAACCATCGCAATGCAGCAGGCCCAACCCCACAGTGATGTAGATGCTAAAACAGTAAAAGTCTATTTTTGAAAACAATAAGATGTGATACTGAAACATATTAAGAAACCTGTGACCAAAACATCCCCTCGTAGAGAATTTAGTGTTCTTTCTTATGAATATTATCTTTGTTACAATCCAATAAATATTTCCGGTTTACAAATATTTGTATTTAATTCGAAATGTTTGTTGCAAAAATACATGACTAAGAACATTAATATTTATTGGAACAAATTCTCTAAAATAACATATGTTGGTTCACTTGGGCGATTTTAAAGTATTTTAAAGCAATTTTAATACACCGAAATCGGGAATTCCGTATGGTAGGTGGACATACAATTTTACTTTTATTTTATTTTTAATTTTTTTTTTAATTTTTCTTTTTGTGAGGAAATGTCAATCATATATTCCTTTTAGTAAAAAAAAAAAACAGACCTGACTGCAAAAACTGATATTACTTTATTTTATTTCATTTTATTTCATTCACTTTATTCTTAATTCATTTAATTTGATTTTAATTCATTCGTTTTATTACTTATGCTTGTGTTCCGCCTGTCATTTGCGTGTGTTTTTCCGATTACTTTTTAGTGTGTTCTTACTATTTGACCTATTTTTGTCTGTTTATTAATTACACGTGTCATTTGCGTGTGTTTTTACGATGCCTATTTAGTGTGTTCTGACAATTTGAACTATTTGTTTGTTTGACCTTTTAGTGTGTTTTAACAACTTTGCACCCTGTTTGCCACTTTTTATTATTAGTCCTTAGTCTAAATTATAAGTTCACTTTTGTACATGGCTACAGAGGGCAATTTGTGCCCTACATTGGCCTTCCCGCTCTCGGGCGGGTAAATATCAATAAATACAATACAATACGGACCCGCATATGAAAGTGAGACAAAAACGTTGTCCAAAGTGATATTTTTATAATTAAAATAGATACAAAAACGATTTAAAACTACGTAACTCTCTCCATACGCTCAGCTTAGGCCACAATCGTGCTAGTTATCTTCCATGTCTTATCTGTTCCACTTCATCCTTCTACTTGAACTTGATTAATGATCCAACGTAATTGTGGTGAATGACAGACCCGTGCATGGCCACATGCTCCCCATGTTTACAATAAATAATGCAATGTGCTTAGATTGTAGTCGCCCATCGTCTCTAGATTAAAGTGTATATTCAAATTACATATAATAAAATGCAACAAAGTATAAAATATATTCTAAACAAACATGAATTACCCTCTTGACTCGCAACCCTGAACCAGCGCCATCTGTGAGGCCACGTGACGGATGTAAACACGTTAAGAAGAAGAAGAAGAAGATCTATTGACAGGCGATTCTTGCAAGTTGGCGGCATAAACATCCGCCGCAGGGGTGTCGCGGGGGCGGGAGGGGGGGGGGGGGGGGGCGGCGGCAAGGGGTGGGTAATGAACCATGGCCCGGACGAAGCTTCACTCTAGTCTCGCTAATCTGATAGAAATGTGCGAAGCCATGTCGCAGGTGTACTATATATAATACATTGCTTGGTCTTATACGTGGGACCGGCAGATGTCATCGCTTGGTTCGGCCATCTCCGTACAGTGTTTTTGCTCTTGACCTAATTTCATGTTTTTTTACTTTTTGAATTTTTTACCCTCTGATATTCTACAAACCGCATCGCAGTATGGCAAAAGAATGAAAAAGCACTAAAAAAATGAAATGTACTCAAAATTTGGTCAAACAATTTAAAAAAAAAATCCATGTGAAATATCAAAGTAGGCCTATATTGAATGTGTACACATTTTTCGATTGATCGGTTCTCATATTTGTAGAATTCTATATTTTCTCGATAGTATCAATATCAGAAGTAGAACGATGCCGATATACTCGACAGTATGTTTCAATTTGGTAGTATTATTATTATTCATCGTTGGAACCAACTTAAACAGATCATATTGTCGGTATCGTGTTGTAATCGTAATCCGTAAATCGCGAAAGAGTTAATTATTAGATGGTTCTTATGGCGCTGTTCACAACAGCTGAATCGTAATATCGTAATGATTTAGCATGACAAAATTGTCAATTGCAATCCCGATCCCGATTACGATCACGATGCCGACAATCGTACGTGGTTGGGGCTTTAATTTGTACTTACAACATTCTTGTAGGATAAGTTTAGAGCTAGGTACGATTTCTGCAAAAATTTCTTCTTCACTGAACCTTCGTTGTGCAACTCCGTGGAAGAGACGCGTTGTCGTAATCAGTGCTCGAAATTAACGGCAGCCTGGCAGCCCGAGGCTGCCCAAAACGTACTCGGGCTGCCACTTGTATATACCCAGGCAGCTGCTTTAAATGTCACATACGAACCCATTATTAAATAGTGTTTTTTCTAAAATCAAAAGTGCCATGTGTTCACACAACACACTGTATTATATTAATTAATTATCACAGTTTTTAATGTTTTTAATTAACCGACTAGGACCTTGAGATCGACCATACAGAAGAAAAAGACCAATAACGCATCCTAGACGATGACCAAGCAGCACTGAATTGCAATAACATGGCAAATGAATCACGATCATATAATTCGTATTCATTTTTTACATTGTAATCGATTTTCATAACATATTAAAGAAAATAAAAAAAATTACATTTCTTTCACAAAAATTGAAAAACAAAAAATGTAATTTCGTAATAAAAACCAAAAATATAATAACAAAAATCGGGCTATTCAATTCTTAACTGGGCTGCCAAAAACTATTAGAGAGTAGCCCGAAGAGATGCTGTCTATAATTCCTAATTTCGAGCACTGGTCGTAATACTACGACCGGTATTACGGGTGTCAGTGCAGCTGAGAGTGAACCGTCTGTTTCTACTTGTGATGCGGACGACGCCGGCTCGGACGCCGTCTGTGATTGGATTACGTTAAGAGGCGCTTGTGACGAGACCCCTGGGACACCGCGTGACCGTTCTCTAACTCGATGAGCTGGGCCAGCGCCGCGACGCAAACACCCCCGCCCGACCCCTGGGGCGTCGCCGTCGTCGTCACCGTCGTGCGATGACCGCGCTCATTACTCCGGCACATTCACGCCCCGGTGCATGACGTCAGGCGGTTCCTTTTTTGTTGTGGGAAAGAAAGGAGCGAACTATAATTGTATACAATTTTATGATGTTTTGCCAGTAGAAATTTAATAATAATAATTATAATAATAATAATAATAATAATAATAATAATAATAATAATAATAATAATAATAATAATAATAATAATAATAATAATAATAATAATAATAATAATAATAATAATAATAATAATAATAATAATAATAATAATAATAATAATAATAATAATAATAATAATAATAATAATAATAATAATAATAATAATAATAATAAATGTATTTTTATTCTCATAAACACGAGTATATATATCAAACATAAACCATTATATCAAAATAAACATTTTCTATTTTAAACAAATATAAAAACATTGTATATATTATATATAATCTAGTGAGATGCCCGCATAATCAACACGATCATTGTGCGCGGGCATTGTACAAGGAAAATAATAATTTAAGTTAGAATGCAGTCTGTGTTCTGAGAAACAAAATAAGAAATACCGTACAAATAAACAGAATCAAATTCATGCGGATAATAAAAACATATACAAAATAATAAAGAAAACACAAATCTCTCGTGTTACACAATCATAGTATAAAAGTTTCTTCCAAAATCTGTAATCCAGGATGTAATTGCCCTTTTAAATAAATTCACAAATCAATTTAACAAATAAGTAGTTTGGGACGTTTTAAAAAAGTTGTCAGAACTGTGCTTTCGGAAAATGGGTTTTATTCCATTGACAAGTACTTCATATTTTACAAGGGTACAGAAGGTAGTTAAATTGACAAAATGTAGTGATGTATGAACGAACGTGTACTTATTGTAAAAGGTATACACTTTTGTAAATATAATAATAATTTGACGTGTTCTACACAATTTGTACAAATTTGTAATGGAAACTCAATAAATGAATATGAATATGAATATAAAATCTGTTTTAGACTCTGAATAATGACATACTTCATTGTTTTATGCATGTCTTCCAGGCTCCCCATTGATTGGTGGAAACAATACTAAATATTTCATAACACCGGGTCTTATTGTACTTATAACTTGTGTGCACGTAAAATAATACACCAATGTCTAGTTTCTAGTTAACATCTTTTGGGGCGTAGATTCTAGGGACCTGGGTTCCAAGCCCGCCTGGCTAGGCTATCTTCAGCATAAGTTAACTCGAATTTAAAATCGTGGGCGTTTCTTTTGCTTCTTCATTTAGCTTAAAATGGTATTTCACCTGGCAGTATAGGTAATTCACAGTATATGAACAGGTAAGACATTTACAACAATATGATATTTTATTGAGTCTCGTAGTTTATTCCGTTTACTATCGGGGCGACTACTTTATCAAACCATTCACAAATCACGACTCACGTCAACTTAAGGAGCCAGACGTGCCACCACGTGGGGCTTACGGTGGTATATTAGGCTATACGCACTCGTCGACACTTAAATACGCAAGAGTGCGTTTTGCTTGTTGATTATCCTTACAAAGTAACTCTTATCTGTCGTCTTGATTACTAACACAAACCAACCGCTCACAACAGACATATTGATTTCGGTTTGTTATGATTACCAGAGGGATTCGGTGGTGTGAGGGTCGCCTTTCCTGTCCTACTCGTCTACGATGCAGATGTAACATCTTCACTGCTATGCAGTAATATTCCCTTCAAATTAATGTTTAAGTATTTTCGAAAAGATTTCGTTTAGTATTCATAGTTTCTTTTTAACTACTCCATTACGACTAATTGCCGACTAATAACTTCGGGGATCGGGTTAGGGTAAAGTACCGGGTGTTTTGTAAACGAGGTTCCATTTCCTGAGTTCGTTATGTTGGGGTGATTGGGACACCATCCGTCAGTGGGCCTTCTAGCAAATCGATGAATCGGGGTAGGATTTGTAGGGTGGGTTGGGTTGGGGGTCTGGTGGGGTGGGAGTAAATGATAGAGAAACAGTCTAAGACCGCGATAAACGCGAGGGAGAAGAGGTCGACGGGGGCGGGGGGGGTGGGGAGAGAACGGACACTGTCCATCCTGTCACAAAGAAGAAAGGCCCATAGCAGCTTCTCCTGTAATTGCCGCTACCCGCTGCACACCAATTCCCTGGACATTCCTGGCACAAGTCATGGAACTCAAATGGAAGACCGGATTTTATCGTCTCACCACCCTTAAATGGACTTGCCTTGAAAAACTAGTTTTATCGATGAGCTCTGGGGGAGGGGGGGGGGGGGGCTGTTCCAATGTCACTGTACAGCCCCAATCAGTGATAAAACTGCGAGTAGCTACAGGGAGAGATGAAGACCGGCTTACATCGTGATGTGAAACGTACTGCGAGGCACGATTACACTAGGGAAAAAGACTCAGGCGCGTAATAACGGGGGGGGGGGGGGGGGGGGCAAACTGGAAAATTTACCCCCCCCACTATACTCCCTGATCCCCCCGCACATTCATTCAAATTCGATGTGACTATTTGTGTGAATCAGCATATAGACACAATTCAAACAACATGTCAAAAAATATCAGAGCATTATTTAAAGGTATCGACAGCTGTTTTTGTCAAGTCTGGAGCTTTGCATTCGGACTTGAAAGGGAAGGGTTGGTAAATACGATACAAGCACCTAAGCCTGAGTTTTGAAATATATGTGGTTATAAAATAAAACTTAACTACAGTAAATAGCATACCAAATATTTCTACAAATGTACCAGGTAATTTTTTTTTAAATGTGTCTTTATATCGTGACCCCCCCCCCCCCCCCCACTTAAATCGGTTGGTAAATACGATACGAGCACCTAATCCTGAGTTTTGAAATATATGTGGTTATAGAATAAAGCTTAACTGCAGTGAATAGCATACCAAATATTTCTACAAATGTACCAGGTATTTTTTTTTTTTTAAATGTGTCTGTATATTCGTGACCCCCCCCCCCCCCCATCAAAGTGGTTACGCGGCCGATAAGACCACGTGGCCGGTGTGGGTATTACGTTTACTACAAGACGAGACACCGCTTAGAGTACAAACACCTGTTCACACGGGTACGGACGTGCCGTAGTGTTTTCTCGTCACTCTTGATAAACACTCAACACGACCGTTGTTTGGACTTGGTCGCACGTAATAGGGCAACGGACTCTTCTACTCTAAATATCCTGCGTTGCGTGTGAAGGTTACCACTGCAGAGAGGTTAAATATAAACAAAACACGAGTAAAGCACCTCTAACCCATTGTGTTGTGTGGGTGTGGGTGATTTAGTTTCAATAGAAAAGTGTACTACTGTAAAAGTGTGAATACTAGTTGGTTTTTATGCGTTTGATTTTCAATGTCAATGTGAAACGTCAGTCGGTGATCTCAATTGCCTTGCGCTATGTTAGTTTTAGACTGAAGGTTTTTCGAGGTTTTCCTCAATCGTAAAGGCGAATGTGGGGATTGAGTCCTAGTAATAGCCCTCAGACATTCCTTCCCAACTATCCAAACACCTAATAACCTAGTTAGTCACCTGAAGAGGGGCACATCATGCACCCTATAACGGATATTCCTACGAAAAATTATTATTTTTATGCGTTTGATTTTCAATTTCAATGTGAAACGTCGCTCGGTGATCTCAATTGCTTTGCGATATGTTCGTTTCTATGCGTTTGATATTCAATGTCAATGTGAAACGTCGCTCGGTGATCTCAATTGCCTTGCGCTATGTTAGTTTCTATGCGTTTGATTTTCAATGTCAAAGTGAAACGTCACTCGGTGATCTCAATTGCCTTGCGCTATGTTAGTTTCTATGCGTTTGATTTTCAATGTCAATGTGAAACGTCACTCGGTGATCTCAATTGCCTTGCGCTATGTTAGTTTCTATGCGTTTGATTTTCAATGTCAATGTGAAACGTCACTCGGTGATCTCAATTGCCTTGCGCTATGTTAGTTTCTATGCGTTTGATTTTCAATGTCAAAGTGAAACGTCACTCGGTGATCTCAATTGCCTTGCGCTATGTTAGTTTCTATGCGTTTGATTTTCAATGTCAATGTGAAACGTCACTCGGTGATCTCAATTGCCTTGCGCTATATGTTAGTTTCTATGCGTTTGATTTTCCATGTCAATGTGAAACGTCGCTCGGTGATCTCAATTGCCTTGCGCTATGCTAGTTTCTATTCGTTTGATTTTCAATGTCAATGTGAAACGTCACTCGGTGATCTCAATTGCCTTGCGCTATGTTAGTTTCTATGCGTTTGATTTTCAATGTCAATGTGAAACGTCACTCGGTGATCTCAATTACCCTGGCGCTATGTTAGTTTCTATACGTTTGATTTTCAATGTCAATGTGAAACGTCACTCGGAGATCTCAATTGCCTTGCGTTATGCTAGTTTCTATGCGTTTGATTTTCAATGTCGATGTGAAACGTCACTCGGTGATCTCAATTGCCTTGCGTTATGCTAGTTTCTATGCGTTTGATTTTCAATGTCAATGTGAAACGTCACTCGGTGATCTCAATTGCCTTGCGTTATGCTAGTTTCTATGCGTTTGATTTTCAATGTCGATGTGAAACGTCACTCGGTGATCTCAATTGCCTTGCGCTATGCTAGTTTCTATGCGTTTGATTTTCAATGTCAATGTGAAACGTCACTCGGTGATCTCAATTGCCTTGCGTTATGCTAGTTTCTATGCGTTTGATTTTCAATGTCAATGTGAAACGTAAGGCGGTGATCTCAATTGCGTTGCGCTATGATGACGCGTCGAACAACCCCGTGCCGAAGATACTAATGACAGTACGGCAAGACTTGACCAT